>ONZH01021187.1:0-52946 GCA_900303285.1 Rhinella marina | reverse complement strand
TGGTGGCAGCATCATGGTTTGGGCCTGCTTTTCATCAGCAGGGACAGGGAAGATGGTTAAAATTGATGGGAAGATGGATGGAGCCAAATACAAGACCATTCTGGATGAAAACCTGTTGGAGTCTGCAAAAGACCTGAGACTAGGATGGAGATTTTATCTTCCAACAAGACAATGATCCCAAACATAAAGCAAAATCTACAATGGAATGGCTCAAAAATAAACGTATCCAGGTCTTAGAATGGCCAAGTCAAAGTCCAGACCTGAATCCAATTGAGAATATGTGGAAAGAGCTGAAAACTGCTGTTCACAAAGGCTCTCCATCCAACCTCAAAGAGCTCGAGCTGTTTTACAAGGAAGAATGGGCAAGAATTTCAGTCTCTAGATGTGCAAAACTGATAGAGACATACCCCAAGCGACTTGCAGCTGTAATCGCACAAAAGGTGGCACAACAAAGTTTTAATGCAAGGGGGCCGAATAATTTTGCACACCCCACTTTTCAGTTTTATTATTACAAAAAAAGTTTAAATGATCCAATAAATTTCATTCCACTTCGCAATTGTGACCCACTTGTTGTTGATTCTTCACCAAAAAATTAAAATGTTATATCTTTTTGTTTGAAGCCTGAAATGTGGCAAAAAGTTGAAAAGTTCCAGGGGGCCGAATACTTTCGCAAGGCATTGTACCTATCTTTCATCCGGTGGAGGTAAAGGTTCAGCTTTCTTATCCTTTTAGAGAGAGCTGATTTGCATATCTTTTTCCCAGAAATCCAGGGGAGCGTTTCTTGGCTTATAAGACTCCTCACACTGACTAGGCACTCTCCATAAGGAAAATAGTTTCTCCCAAATCCCTTCTCTAATAGTGTTTTAAGCTCGTTTCTACAACTTTGTAGAGCAGTTGACTGTCAACAGCATTCACCATGAGGAAATCTCTAAAGTAAATTCTACTTATATGCAACCCGTAATTCCATTTTTGCCTCAAAGAAACTTGGCATAAGGAGGACCTGGTAAAGCATTGCATACATTTCTATTCTTTCCAGGATTTGCTTTGTCTGTCCCCATGCCAAATATTTCTGAGCAGTCTGGCTAAAATCGTCTGTACTGTAAAAGTTATAGCTCTTGCAGCCTCTGTCTTTGAAGGAACCACAACGTGCCAGTGAACCGTGGTTGGGAAAAATGTTGTGTACTTTTCAAAAGAAAATTTCTCATAGCTGATGGAATTTGGAGGTAGCACGGAAATGGGTTAAACATGTGTGAGGTTTTTTAAGCTTTGTCCCCAATTTATGCCATAAATACATTCTTGTACTTACTTTATATATTACCTTATATATTTTAATTCCTTCTCCTGTATTTTATTTTCACGTAAGGGTAAAACTAGACTTTAAAGCGCCACTTACATGAAATAACATTCCTAAGGATGCTGATCGGCTGGCAGCAGCTGACTGGCATGGATTTTCTCACAATGCTCCTTCTCCAAATGACCATTCTAATCTGCAGCAGGCACCATATGCAGTTTCTTATAAGGCCTCATGCACATGGCTGTTGCTGGCCGTGGCCCGTATTGCAGCCTACAAACATTGGGTCTACTATATGCAAGCATTGGCCATGATTTCACTGCATCACGGATGTGGACCCATTCACTTGAATGGGTCTGCAATCCGGAGCTGCGGAACAGAGCTACAGAACCCCACGTAAGCACTATTGAGTGCTTCTGTGAGGTTTCTCTCCATGCCTCTGGACCGCAAAAAATAGACCCTGTTCCATCTTTTTGTGGAGCGGATGGATTACGGACCCATTCCCGTCGTGGCAGCTGCACGGAAAAGTGCTCATGCATTGGGGACCGCAAATTGTGGTCCTCAATGCACGGAACGGCCGAGCGACAGCCATGTGCATGAGGCCTAACAGTAATGCTTTAAAGGGAATCTGTTCTCAATCACTTATTGTTGAAAGGGTTGTCTAGTTTCACGAGGAAACAGGACATCCCAGGGGATCTACCTGCCAGAATAGGACTTGTTATATATGTATTTTTTTGTGGGGGTCACAGAATGGACGCCCTCATCATTATGGCCCCATTGAAATGAATAGGTCCGCATGGGTCTGTCCATGTGGACCAAAACTATGGTCGTGTACATGAGACCTAAATCAATTTTTAGGTTAAACATGACTTTTAATAATTTTTTTGGTGATGTTTGAAATTTTTCCTGTCACTATCTATATGCAAAAAATATCCTAAAATTCTGCATTTCTCACACTTGCCACTTACCCTTATAATATCTTACACTTTCTGTTCTGTACAGATCACTTTTCAGTAGTCATCATATTATCATCACAGGCAGGATTATGATGGTAACACACAACGCAAATATTTACAATTGGTCTGTCCCCTCAGAGCAAACCGTATCCATTTGCTCTATTAACGTATATGGCCATTATAAAGAGGTTAATTTGCTTATGACACCTGTCTATGGACCAGAATGGAGTAACACAATGTTATCTTAATTTTCTCTTGCAGTGGTTGATGCTACTCCATCAGAATCGAACTAGGGGTCTAAGGGGATGCTCTCCAGTTAAAGGGGGTCACCTATGATAATTCAGTGCCAAGAACCATAAAAATCAGTACATGACTTAATAAAGCATTATTTATTTTGCTAATGTGTATATTTGCAGCTATGTAGATGATTACTATATTTTTTGAAATAGCATGTTTTTTAATACAGCACAATGTATTTTTCTGTAATATATTAATAAAGCCCCTGCAAACGTTAAGAAAATGTTTCCTAAAAATTTTAATGACACAATCTCTCTTTAATGCAGTTCTTTTTAATAAGACATAAAATATACGCAAGCATTGTATTACCAGATATGTGTTTCAGTTGCTGTAATTCAATAGTAAATATTCAAAGAAAAACAATAAAACTTAATCTCCAAAGCATTAAACTGAGTTATAATGAAATTTGTGCTGGGTGCTGCCAGAAAATTAGACGGATGAGATAAAAGGCAAGTATTTACATTGTAATTGTACTGTAAATCACACAGATAATAATTGTATTACACAATTGAATGTAGGTATCTTGAGGAAATGCAGGGAGCTACAGCTAAAGCTACAATTTCTTAAGACTGAGTAGCTGCTGGAAAGATTGACAAGTTAAATAGATTTTTTTCATTCAATATTAAAACAAAGACATAGTAAACTGCAGCATAAATTATCTCCCAGTACTTCATGTACAGGTTATTTATTTAGGACTAGAGATGAGCGAAGCCAAACTGCAAAGTTCGGGTTCGTACTGAACTTTGCTAGTTCGGGTACCCGGACCAGAACCTGGACTTTTTCACTAAAGTTCGGGTTCGGGGTTCAGGGTTCGGGTGATTTTATTATTTTCTGTTATAACATTGTTATTAGGGATGAGCGAACCGAACCGTAATGAACCAGATTCGTTACGAAATTTCCCAAAAGTTCGGTTCGCCACCGAAACGAATTTTGATAAAGTTTCGTAACGAATCTGGTTAAAATAACGGCGACGCCAAATATACGCATATTTATTGAGAATGTACGCTAATGCGTACGTATTCCGTTAAGTAGCGTACTTTTAACAACGCTACAACTGTATGTTCGTTACTTGAGTAGGAATGTTCGCAAGACACAGTGTATTTGTACGCTAATTCGTGCGTATTCCGGTTAAGTAGCGTACTTTTAACAACGCTACCACTGTATGTTCGTTACTTGAGTAGGCAATGTTCGCAGACACAGTGTATTCTGTACGCTAATGCGTACATATTCAGTTAAGTAACGTACTTTGACAACGCTACACTGTATGTTCGTTTACTTGAGTAGGAATGTTCGCATTAGCGTACGCATTAGTATTAAATTCTCAAATATGCGTATATTTGTGAAGTCACTTTGATTTTTTCTACTTTTTTCATTGTAATAGCAACTGCAAGTAAACGAAACTATACCCTACCAGACTCCCATTATTGTTGCAAGCAATTATTCAGCCGGTTATAGCAAGGTTCGTTTTAGGTTCGGTTCGTACGAATCCGAACTTCAAAGAAAATTCGCCGAACGACCGAACTTTTCAAAAAGTTCGCTCATCCCCTAATTGTATACGGAAAATAATAGCGATTCCTTAGACAGAATGTTAAATAAATGGCCCATTCAGGGGTTAAAAATAATTTTAAAAACTCACCTCATCAATGGATTGCGCAGCCGGGTATCCACTTCTTTCTTCTTCTGCAGGACCTGGCAAAGGACCTGTGATGACGTCATCGCGCTCACCACGTGGTAAGCCGCGGTGACATCATCGCAGGTCCTGCAGAAAGAAAAAGAAAGTTTCGGAAAAGGAATAAGGAATAATAAAGTGAAGTTCGGGGTCCCCATTGACTTTAAATGGGTTCGGGGTGAAGTTCGGAGTCAAGTTCGGTCCCGAACCGCCAAACTTTGACCTGAAGTTCGGCCCGAAAGCCGGCGAACCCGAACTTCCATGGGTTCGCTCATCCCTATTTAGGACTATTAAAGCACACCTCCACCCAAAAAATAACATGGAGGTCTGGCATGGGTAACCATGCATGCTTGCACAGTTTTTGAGGTGGTAAGGAGGTCATACACGAGTATGTCGTCTGCACACTTTTTCAGCTGACAGTTACTTCTCCCGATTCCCCCAAAAACAGGCGTCAAGCATGAATGGTTATTTATACCGGATGAGACAATAAGCTGGGCAGCTTGCTTTTGTACCTAGAGAGACGATCCTCAACTTTTTGTATGATGTGAGGCCATATATCAACTGTCAGTGATGGTCAGGAGTAGACATGAGCAAAGTTATAAAAAAATTTGAATTCGACTGTTTTGCCAAAGTTCACAAAGAAATTTGATTTGTAACAAACTACTTAGTCATGAATCACATTCCATTATATGCAGCAGTTGCAATGGCAGGGAACGGTGGCCTGCGTTCATACGCTGATCGTGGTATCTGAAAGTTAACACTAAGGTCTTTCAGGGGTTAATCAGTGGTAAAAAAAAAACAACACATAACCCTCATCCATTTGCTCGCGGAGAGCCCATTTCGGCCATCTTAATTGAGAAACCACGCAAAATTTAAAATCTCTCGTGATGACATGAAGACGCCACACGTCTTCACACTGGCTGGCCACGCTGACATAATCACTGATGACATCGCTGCGCCTGGCCAGCACACTGACATGGGGACGTCACCATGTGCAAAATTTCACATGCTTTCTTCATTCAAGATGGCCACGAAGGCCTCTTTGCATCAATGGATGAGTTGAGCCTGTATTTAGTTTTTTTCCGCCGTTTCAGGAAATCTTGATTCATTACCATGAAACACGAGGAAATTCGGCTTCATGTCAATCAAATTTTTCCTGAAATTCAGATAGAAGTTGATTAGTTTCACCTCGATTCACTCAACACTATTTAGCCAATTTAAAATAGAAGAAATAAATTTTGATTGCGGAGAAACAAAAAACATGAACAAAGAACATTTTATAATAAATTTCACACTGATATATTTAACACTATTATCATACCATCCAAACTGACACTGTTTGGTGGTAAATCTAAAATAGGTTTGCAACAATGTCAATAGCCAGTACATATAGTCATAACTCTCACAGTAGGGGTCACGAGCCACATATGGCTCACGGGGATCACTGTCCTGAACAAAGGATTGAGGATGTCAAAACTGTCTTATCTTTAAAGCCATTTGTGTTCAATATTGCTAATGGTCAATATTGTTATACAGTTGCTCATGAGTCTCAAAGTATATAAATCAATTACAAAACCACTATTAAAGACCTTTAAAACTATAATATTTTATTTAATCCAGTTAAAAATGCCCCAAATAGTTCATATAATTACACATTATCCCCAACGCGTTTCCCCCACAAAACTTGGGTACATCATATGGATTATCTTATATAAAGAAGTATCACACTTCAGTACAGGTATGACTGTAGTGCAGTATAATCCCAGTCATAACGTTATCCAATACCGACACACGGATGTAAGGTGGATGTCAATGAATATGGGTAAGCAGTCCCCCAACAAAAGATATAGATAAACTAGGGTAAAAGGATACAATCCCTGGCTGGTATAGTCCCCCTATGATAGTGGTGACCTGTAACATAATGCAGTCAATATTACATTAAGCATGGAGACAAACAGTAGCCTCTACAATGTCAAAGTCACCAGGTTCAACACTTACCAAGCCAGGTTATCCCTTACTGGATACACGCTCATCCCATGGTCCGCCTAGCATGTGTCTCATGTCTACGATAAGTCCTCTTAAGTACCTGCCTCACCTCGCTTCTGGCCCCTTTCGTTCGCGTACAAATGCCGGTGTAACGTGAATGGGACATCCGGCTTAATGGAACGCATCAGTGGAACGCATACTCAACAATGTCCGGTCACATGACCGGAACGCCACGTCCATTGAACTGCAATAATGGAACGCACTGGTAAGGCGTGTCTTATCCGATGTCTGATCACCTGATCGGAGCTATCCATCCTAAGGAGCGCAGTGATGAAACGCATGTCTACTCATTCACTAGCACATTAATCATGATATGTTTCTCCATGTTTGCGAAGGGGCAACGCTGTTATCACAAATAAGGGCTTAAGTAAAGGTGACCCGATACATAGGGGGTATCTTAAATAAATTAGTATAATTGGTGACTGTCCAACTAGATTGACTGGGATACTAAATGACCTTACTACATCCATAAAAAATAATCGTTGATACTGTGAAAAATATGAAAAAGTCAAACTTATATCTCCATAATTGTCAAAAGGTTGTGCCAATGTGATACCCACTGATACAACAATACCAGTATAATTGGAACTTGGAAGGATGGATATCAACTTCCAGTCCATTATATCCCAATTTACAATTTGGGTGCTTCCCGCACCACTGGCTCAGCTACGGAACAGTCAATTTATTCAATGAAGTATATTAAATATAAAGATCATAAGAAGCAACTAAATGTTAGTCTTTCATTAAGACCCAAGAGAGACTGGGAGCGGAACCTATATCCATCCAGCTTCTCTTTGTAGGATCCTCCGGTCCCAGTCCCCCTTGCGTGGTGATTGGGGAACTATTTCCAAAACTGAGAATTTCATCATTTTAGGGTTTCCTGCATGAACCTCCTTCATGTGGTTGGCCACTGGTGTATCTTTTTTTTTTTATAACATCATTGACATGTTCACAGACTCTCCTTCGTAATTCCCTTTTTGTCTTCCCTATGTAGTCCATGGGGCACGTGCATTGGCATATATATACCACTCCCTTACTCCTGCAGTTAACAAAGTTAATAATTGTTACAGTTTCTTTTGTAGATGAGTGATAGTTCTATTTAGTGAAATGTAGTCACATGCTTTACATGAACCACACCTAAACATTCCCCTAGGTTGTCTGTCTAGCCATGTGCCCGTACCAACCGGTGCCACATAATGGCTGTGCACCAGTCGGTCACAAAGACTCCTACCTTTCCGGTAGGTCAGGCTTGGGATGTTACTTATGGCATCAATCAGGTCCTGATCTAGGAATAGGATGGGCCAATATTTGTTCAAGATTTCACAAATTTCTTTATTTGCCCCATCATAAGTGGCAATTAGGCGAAATAGTGCCTGGCCATCTTTTCTTTTTTCTCACGGACTCAATAGACCTACCCGATCTTCAGATTGCGCTCTTTGAAAGGCTTATTTCAAAACCCTTTGTGGGTATCCCCTATTTGTGAGTCTGTCAAACAGTTTCCTAGATTCAGAATGGAACTGTTCTGAATCGGAGCAATTCCTCCGTACCCTAAGATATTGACCCGTGGGAATGCCTCTTTTAAGGTGGAGGATGATAACTACTCCAATGCAGAATGGAATTGGTGGCGGTGGGTTTTCTGTAGATGGTAGTGGTGAGTTTGTCTCCACTTTTGTAATGAGAACATCCAGGAATGTGATACAGTCCTGGTGGATCTCATATGTATATTTCATGCCTATTTCATTAATGTTCAAGTCACCAATAAAATCTACAAACTCATCTCGACTTCCATTGCAGATGACAAAAACGTCGTCTATATATCGTGTCCAGAAAACAATTCTCTCATTCCACCATGTCTGGTGGTCTGGAAACACGGTATGGTTCTCCCACCAGCCCAGGAAGAGGTTGGCATAAGTGGGGGCACAGGGGCTCCCCATTGCCGTCCCTCTTAGCTGGTGGTAGTACTGTGTATTAAACATAAAAAAATTATGTGTAAGGACATACTGCAGAAGTTGTAAGATGAACAAATTATGTGCCCGAAACTGAGTCCCCCTGGTGCTTAGATAATGAGTCGCTGCTGTCAATCCTTGTTCATGTGGGATTGAACTATAGAGTGACTCTACGCCAATGCTTGCCAGCCAGCAATTTGGTTCAATGACTAGAGAATCAATTTTATTAAGAAAATCAGTGGTGTCTCTTGTATAAGAGGAGTGACAAAGTTCCTCAATACTCGGTCTAAGTAAATCCCACTGTTTTGGGTAATGGAGCCCACCCCCGATACAATTGGTCGTCCCTTAAGGGGGTAACCCCCTTGTGGACCTTCGGGAGCCCATAAAACATAGCGATAGTTGGTCTACTAGGAAGCATAAAGTTGAATTCTGCCTTACTGATCACGTGTGTCCCAAGGGCCCTTTCTAGAATGTTTCTCAGTTCTGATACAAAAGCGCCAGTAGGATCATTCTCCAAAACCTGGTAGTTCTCCTTGTCCTTTAATATGTCTCGACACATTTTCAGATACAGGTCATGGTCGAGAACCACCAGGTTCCCGCCCTTGTCAGCTGGCTTTATAATTATTGTGTTCAATATCTGCTGTCCCTAATGGAGCTGGCCATATACAGCATATACTGCCCAACATGGGGTTCCATCTATACAAAGCATGTGCACAAATGCTTTTACCCCTTATGGCCTGGGCCAATTTTGACCTTGAGGACCAGAACAACTCTGATCATAAGTTGTTGTATGTTGCAAGGTGAGCTGATTTTTTGGAGGGACTAGAGATGAACGAATTGATTCATATGAACAAATAGATTTGTTCATCAAACAGAGCTCTTTAGCATCAAGGGGCTGTCTCCTGCTTATGGCTCTTGCTCTGGACCAGGACTCTCTAAGCCAGGAACACATGGTCACACAGCAGCAGGCCGCAGCAAAACAGTGGAAAGACTCATAATAGAGGCTCCTGCAGCGGCCTTGAGAAGACAGGTCATTGGGGAAAGATGATACCTGCAGACCTGTCTTCTCAGGCACCCGATGCATACTTTAATAATAAATTGATTAGTTTGTTACATAATCACACCATTTTTTAATATGATGCATAGGCTGTTTGAGATGCTGCATGTTGAATGTAGTAGAGACAGCGTGTTGCGTCGCGTGCCTCTTGTGCAGGGGGTGGGGGACTAGTGGCCGATCCTGGCTCAGGCGCCCACCAGGGAAATCACCTGTTCTCCTGTGGGCCAGTCCGAGCCTGTTAGACAGGATTAGTAAATCTACTCCATTGTTTGAATCTTTTTGAATATGATATTTATATGATATTCAATATTTTTGTGTTTTTAAGTCATAAACAATTCTAAACTAAAAATAATGGTGAAATATGCACTAATAAATTAGTGGAAGTTCAGCATTTACTATGGATTTTGTAGAAATGAGTTTTCAAGACTTATTTCTACAATAATGAGTTTTCCAGTAGGGGGCAAGAAGCTGAAGCTGAAACGGATTTGACCCAGTATTCATGGAAAGGTGTGATAATGGCAGCAATGTCCTTACATGTAGGCGGGCAACAGAATATTACCAGCACTTCCATTCCATTGTTAATTAGCTGCAAGAAATAACCTCAGTGTCAAGGAAGTCTAGCTGAATGCTCACAGGTAATAAAAGCGTAATGAGTCGCCGTTAGTAAAGCTCCTCCATGCTTTTCCCACACTATCTCCTTCTAAAATATTTCAATCTCTCTGCTATGATTACGTCATATCTCTACGCACCAGCACATTGAATTATAATTTCGGGGGCACATGGTGACCTCAATATTTGTGTTTTATTTTTATGAAAATCACCTTGAAAATCAGCACAAATTCTTACTTGCAGTTTTTTATATATATAAAGGTCATTAAGTAATACTTGTTATTAAAATAGAAGTTACTGCTATGGAAACAGAGGGGCATGTATTGCTTAATATTAACACAAATGAAAAGTCATGAAAGTCTTGAGATTTGTATGTCATATTTCACTGACATTTGGATCATTCAGAAAAAAACTACATTAAAAGGATTGTTGAGTTAAGAAAAAAAAGGTGGCATTTTTTAAAAACAAAAGCACCATACTTGTCCATGGGTTGTGTCTGGTATTACAGCCCCATTCCAGTGAATGTTTCCAAGCTAGAATACCAGACGCAGCCTATGGACAAGAATGGGACTAGCCTAGAATAAAATTACAGGGTGGGCCATTTACTATATATGGATACACCAAAATAAAATGGGAATGGTTGGTGATATTAACTTCCTGTTTGTGGCACATTAGTATATGGGAGGGGGAAAACTTTTCAAGATGGGTGGTGACCATGGTAGCCATTTTGAAGTCAGCCATTTTGGATCCAACTTTAGTTTTTTCAATTGGAAGAGGGTCATGTGACACATCAAACTTATTGAGAATTTCACAAGAAAAACAATGGCGTGCTCGGTTTTAATGTAACTTTATTCTTTCATGAGTTATTTAAAACTTTCTGACCACTTATAAAATGTGTTCAAAGTGCTGCCCATTGTGTTGGATTGTCAATGCAACCCTCTTCTCCCACTCTTCACACACTGATAGCAACACCGCAGAAGAAATGCTAGCACAGGTTTCCAGTATCCATAGTTTCAGGTGCTGCACATCTCGAATCTTCACAGCATAGACAATTTCTTGCTCGGACCTGACACCCATAATGTGGTGGTGCATCATCTTGCTGGAAAAACTCAGGGAACGTGCCAGCTTCAGTGCATAAAGAGGGAAACACATCATCATGTAGCAATTTCACATATCAAGTGGCCTTGAGGTTTCCATTGATGAAGAATGGCCCCACTATCTTTGTACCCCATATACCACACCATACCATCAATTTTTGTGTTCCAACAGTCTTGGAGGGATCTATCCAATGTGGGTTAGTGTCAGACCAATAGCGGTGGTTTTGTTTGTTAATGTCACCATTCATATAAAAGTTTGCCTCATCACTGAACAAAATGTTCTGTGTAAACTGAGGGTCCTGTTCCAATTTTTGTTTTGCCCATTCTGCAAATTCAGTGCGCCGATCTGGGTCATCTTCGTTGAGATGCTGCAGCAGCTGGAGTTTGTAAGGGTGCCATTTGTGAGTAGCTAATATCCGCCGAAGGGGTGTTCGACGGATGTCACTCTCCAGTGACATGCGGCGAGTGGTACGCTGTGGGCTTTTGCTGAATGAAGCTAGGACAGCCACTGATGTTTCTTCATTAGTGATAGTTTTCATGCGTCCACATTTTGGCAAATTCAACACTGAACCAGTTTCATGAAACTTGGCAAGCAGTTTGCTAACTGTAGCATGGGAGATGGGTGGTCTCATAGGGTGTCTTGCATTGAAATCTGCTGCAATGACCTGGGTACTGCGTTCACCAGACATCAACACAATTTCTATCCGCTCCTCACGTGTTAACCTCTGCAACATGTCAATGGCTGTAAACAAAGAGAAGCTTGTACTGTAAATAACTAATGAAAGAATAAAGTAACGTTAAAACCAAGCACGCCATTGTTTTTCTTGTGAAATTTTCAATAAGTTTGATGTGTCACATGACCCTTTTCCCATTGAAAAAAATAAAGTTGCCAACTTCAAAATGGCCGCCATAGTCACCACCCATCTTGAAAAGTTTTCCCCCTCCCATATACTAATGTGCCACAAACAGGAAGTTAATATCACCAACCATTCCCATATAATTTAGGTGTATCCATATAAATGGCCCACCCTGTATATATGTTTTATTAACCATCTCAGGCTACAATATGTTATCAATATCAGATAGGTGAGGGTCCCACCTCTGAGACACACTCTTATCTCCAGAACAGGGCACTTGAACTGAACATAGAGCAGCTGAGCATGTGCGGCGATCCTACATTCACCACTACAGGAGTTCTGAAAATAGCCCAGCACCAGCTCAGTTATTTCCAGCAATCCCATAGTGGTGAATGGGGCGGTAGCTGCACATGCCTGGTGTGCTCTCCATTTACCACTATGGGACTTCCAAGGACAGGTGAGCATGCTCGTTTGGCTATACTAAGACCTAACATAGTGATCAATAGAAAGCATTACGCACATGCGTGGTGCTCTCCTTTACTTCAGGGGGCCGCATTTTGGAGCTTATCTGACATTGATGACATATCTTAGCATTATGCCATAAATGTCTGATATGGACCAATCCCTTTAGTCAACCCTTAAGCTCTGGAGATTGAGCCTTGCTTTGTCGATGGGACAAATCAAACATAACATTCATGTCATGTTTTTTTCTTCCATTGTCCCATTGATTGCAGTTTAAGACAGTAACAAACTGCATATTTTTGCTCCATGTAAGAATATGCCATTGAAAGCATTGGGTTACAGTAACTTCTGACCGGCTTACGTCCCTAATCGCCTGGTTTTCTTCTCCAACCACTGCTCTCCACCTCCGTTGCACTGCTCTGTTTGTGGTTTGGCAACATGTGCTGACTCCCAGCCTCTTAAAGGGCCTGTGTGTACTAAATGCCTCTGACACCAGTCAATGTTGCACAGGCTTTATAAGGACCCTTCCCAACTGTACTCTTGACCTGTACAATAAGATCCAATTGGTTCAGTCTGAATTGGTGTATTTGTTCCTGCTGCTTACAGTCATGAATTGCCTAGTGTTCCTGACCATGATTTTCTGTGTGGTGCCTGCCCTAACCTCTGCCCTGATCTAAAATTAAAAGTAAACTCTGCCAGCCTTGACCCTTGCTCCCCTCATCTACAGTTCCTACCTTCAGCCATGGTACTGCATATTGGGAACATCTGCCTGTCTAAATGTCAGCCATTGCTAACAGAGCCTGGGATTCCCTCTGGATTAATGGCGAAGAACACACAATCCCTTGGACTCCACTCCATAGTGGGTCCATCCATGTCTTCATTCACCCAACATTACAGATTCTCTGTGACATTCATTTTCAAATATCTTTTGGTCATCAAAGATGGCTAGAAATGAAGCACACAACCTAATTAGGAAGGTTACTAAATATTAGAGCTCTGTATTATAAATGCATGACATGATCTTGCACCATTAAAGCTTACAATCACATCTTTTCACTTCAGGCCGCGTTTATGGTCAACCAATTGATTAATTGACTATGGTGTTGAAGAAAATCACAAAAAAAACAGTTCACTGGGTAGCAATATCATGGAGACATTCCACTGGCAACACTGATAACTCATGGTAATGTGTTCCTGCAGTTACTGGCTCAATCGGATTGAGATCTAGGGAATGTGGAGACCAAGTCAACACCCTGCACTTTTTGTCATGTGGCTGAAAAATGTATGCAGTGTTGCAGGAAGCATTATCCTGCTGGAAGTGGCTACTGCCATTAGGCATTTCTGTTATCAGGAAGATCTTACTTGGTCTGCAGCAATGTTTAGGTAGGTGGTACATATCGGTGTTAACATTGACATGAATGCCAAGATGCAAGGTTCCTGTTCTGTTGTTCATGTACCTACTGTAAGTACCTTCAGTATTGGACAGGGTCAGTTTGGGCATTCTTACCTTTTGGCATCCAAGCATAGCAAGCTGCAATGATCTGACATCTTTCTATCATAGCCAACATTAACATTCCCAGCAATTTGTGGTACAGTAACTCTTGTGTGTGAGTTATCCTTCGCTGGCCATGCACCTTGAGCCTTGGGTTTAAAATGATTGCCTCCCATAAACCCCTTTTGGTAGTAATATTATTTTTTTCTGAAAGCATTGCATTTTGGCCCTCTGGTAGACACCAGATCCTTATACTCGCCTATTTTTCCTGCTCCCCACACATTCACTTCAAGTGACTGTTCACTTGCCGCATAATGAATCCCACCACTTATGACGTGCCATTTTCACAAAGTAATCAGTGGCATATAAAAGAAAATGTTAATCCGCTTCAGCGAACACGGACATATTGAACTAATTCTATCTTTTTTTCACATCAGTTTATGCTTACACCTTACACAAGTCTTCCCTTCTGCATTATGTAGATGTCCTCAAATGACCTTTAATGTACGAATTCTCAATCATCCCATTGGGAAAGGGATGAGTATGCATTACTTAATGCCCTATTAAACATTTATAAAGCTGACATCATAGAATCTACATTTATAACATTGCACAGTTGTTCTCCTCTCCACCCCTAGAATGGTACTTTTATATGGCATCATTGATTTGGTCCCTATGGTAAGTAAATCAATTGTTGTTTAAGACTTTACCCAAAAAGTTCAATATAAAACACATGCAAGCAGTTAACTGCTTTAAATGGTGTGCCTTTTCTATATTTTATTAAAATACAGTATATTAGGAGTATGTAGGAGTGTGAGCTTTAAAAATGTTTTATAACTTTAGCTCAATACCATTTCTGCAGCTATAAAGCGGTTTTCCAAGCGTTTTCTAGATAACGGGTACTCCCGCCGATCAACTGTTGGAGAAGGTATCGGCCCTCGCAGTAATGCTGTAGCCTTCTCCCAGCTTTTCCTAGGCCATGTGATGTCACATTCATCGGTCAGATGACCTTTGCACCGCTAAGCCCCATTGAAGTGAATAGGGCTCAACTGCAATACCAAGGATAGCCACTAGTGTTCAGCGGATCGAGCTTCGTATCTAAGATCCGAAGTTGATTCGTTCAAAACTTCTTTTGAATGCTGTACCGGAGATTCGCCGAGACTTTGTTGAATTAATTCGGACTTGATTTTTAAACTTGAAGACCATTTTAAAATCTTGAATCTGAAGTTGGCTTTGGTACCAAGGTACCAGCCGGTACCGAAGCCGACTTTGGATCCAAGTTTTAAAATGGTTCATAAGTTTAAAAATCAACGGACTATGACTTCGGTGATAACGAATTTCACCTCGCCGTAGCCCAAAGAGATGGATCTCCTTACAGCATTAAAACAAAGTTTTGAAGAAATCAACTTCGGATCTTAGATCGAAGCTCGATTCCCTCATCTCTAATAGGCGCTAATAAATACGCTACTGTGAGTGTCGCTGCTTTCTAAAACAGCTGATCACAGGGGGTCCCAGGTGTCAGACCCCCACTGATCAGATACTGATGACCTATCCAGAGGAAAAGCCCTTTAGTGGTATGTTCACACAGGGTTTTCCATCTGGATTTTGTAGGCGGAAAATCAATGGCATATTACATTAGCAGCAAAGTGGATGACATTTTACCAAATGCAGTAAGAAACTGCATAGAAATTTACCTGCCGTTACACATTTGTGTTATGGATTTTCACAGCAGATGTCATAGTAACTCATGTGGATTTTGCCATGGCTTTTTGTCTGCTGAATTAATGCGAGTGAGAACATACACTTAAAGGGTACATTTCTCCATTGTGGAATGCCTGGTAAATAAGAATATAGGACTGGGAGATAAGCCTTACATGGATCTTTATTGAAATTTCACATTTATGGGCTTTATTCTT
This sequence comes from Rhinella marina, assembly GCA_900303285.1. Lineage (NCBI taxonomy): Eukaryota > Metazoa > Chordata > Amphibia > Anura > Bufonidae > Rhinella > Rhinella marina. The sequence continues at coordinate 37,251 of ONZH01021187.1, read as the reverse complement.
GCCTGCTGCTTTTTTACAGCGGCCTAAAATAAGCTCTGCACCTAAGTGCAGGGGAGAGCGGGAGCTTGGCACTCGCATGAGAGTCGGGCGCCTGATCTAATGCCCTGGTTCGGGCGGAACCTCATATACAGGCCTTATAACCTCTTAGATGCCAAGTCAATAGTGACTGTAGCATCTAAACAGTTACAGAGGGAGCAGACTCTCTCTGTTTCCCATCGCCACTGCATAATGTCTCTGCCGGCACATCCTGCAGAATACATTTACCGCAGATGTGAATTTAGGCTTAGCATTTTATAAATATAAGGGGTCCAAAACGGCTTATAGAAACCTAACTCTGTGGTCGTACCCTTATACTGCAGAGAGAGTGCACCACATCCACTAGCTTGTCATTTTGAGGCTTGTTCACCCCATGTACTTAGACTGTGCTGATATTTATTAACAAGCATCAACACAATCAACACAATGTCTTCACTGGAGGGAAGCAATAAAAGTCGCCATGTCTACCAGAAGAATTGCACTAGTCATGTAGCTAATCAGCTCTGACATCTAAATTGTTGTACCCGCTATGGAGGAGATTTACTAATCCTGCAGAGTAAAAAGACAGTCAGCATAGAGATGCGCCAAATTGATGATAGTGACTCATGATGGATAATGAATTTGGGGCAGGGCTAGACTCTTTGATGTGGATTTCTCAAGACTGATGTTCCTATAAGCCAACTTTGATCCTCTGTATGTGGAGTGAGATGCACCTAATTTATTAAGAAACAGATGCCTTCTAATACTATGCCAGGATTAGCTGAGCAGAGCAGGCAGAAGCAGGAGCTCGCTCCGCTCAGCTTATCCTGGCATGGTACATGGGTACAGAGTACCCATGTGCTATGCCAGGAGTTAGTAATCCTCCAGGGGGCATGGGAAGGAGCAGCAATATGTACTCCTGTCCATACTCTCTGCGCTACTGTGGGCCCATTCATAAATTTCACAGCCCGTACTCCGTACACCGCTGAGCTGTCAGCGGTGTATAGAGAACTGAGTTTTAAGTGCACTGCGAATGGTGCGCTTTAGGTAAGGAAAAGCCTAAGGCTACTTTCACACTAGCGTTGTTAATATTTTCCGGTATTGAGATCTATCATAGGGTCTCAATACCGGAAAAAATGTTTCCATTTTGTCCCCATTCATTATCAATAGGGACAAAATGTAACGGAACAGAACAGAGTGCTCCAAAATGCATTCTGTTCCGTTCTCATACCAGAAAAGCAAACCTTAGCATGCTGCGGTTTTCTTTCCATTCTTGAATCCGTCATGACCCCTAATGCGAGTCAACGGGGACGGATCCATTTTCTCTGACACAATCTGACACAATAGAAAATGGATCTGTGCCCCACTGACATTCAATGGAGTTCATGACGGATCCGTCTTGGCTATGTTAAAGATAATACAACCGGATCCGTTCATAATGGACGAAGATGGTTGTATTATCAGTAACAGAAGCATTTTTGCTGAACCCTGCCGGATCCAGCAAAAACACTAGTGTGAAAGTAGCCTTAGAAAAATAAAAAGATGATAATTAAAGTATATTAGAAAAAGTTTTTTGGGGGACATTAGGCACATCATATTAAAATTTGATACAAAGGATTAGTTACTCTTTAAGCATTCATACATCTCTCTCTTTGTATAACTTAACACCAACTATTGTTTGGCTTACTTTGTGCAAAATTTTGGAGCAAAATGTAGCTTCTTAGCTTAGACATACCTTTTTTCCTTTATGCCACACCCTACCTGCACTAGCTGCTATGGATTGTTCTAAAACTAAATGCACCAAATTGCACCAAAATTATAAACTATGTTACTATGTTAAAAATGTCCCTACTTTTGTAGCATCATATGACAAAGCCTATGTATAATCACATTTGTAGATGGTTACTGTAGAAGAATGTTATGCAGTGGTATAATATTGGTGAGTTTACATTTTGGATATTATAAAGTAATAGTTTGTTCTCAATGTTATTGAAATTCACGACACTTATTCATCTTCTTCCCTCACATCCATATATTATGCTACGCTGTCTTTCTCCTCGCAATGCTTTCTTTATTAAGAATTCACACTGCACAAAATACAGCCATCAGTGTCAGCCTCCTTTAGATATATGTAAAACTGACTATGGAGATTATACCGGGGGGATTTCTTGTTTTAGTAGGCACACACAACAATTATTTCCCTATGGCACAACTAAGTCCATTAGTCACTTTAAATATTGGGGTTTAGAGCTAAGCCATTCATCATGCTAACCAAGTCACCAGGGGTATTCTGTTCCTCGGGTCCTGTAAACATGAAAAACCTAGACACATAATGAAATATTCATTTTAACCCAGCATGCACTGCACAAGTATGTCTTTTCTTATGCTTCTGAAGACCGCGGAACACCTTATTAAATATGTAAGGGGCACGGTGTGTTTAGCTCACAAACTAGGAGAAAAACACAGAAAATAAAACCATTACCAGAACTTATAGGACACATATTCCTCTATATATTCCTCTATAAGCCACTTTAGTTACAAAACTAAACTGGGACATGGGGTAGGCAGAGTAGGCAGTTGACTAGGGGCCACTAAGGGGAGCATTTATAGATTAACCCCTTGTCGACTGCCCATTGACTATATATGTGCAGGTGTTTTAAAACACAGCTGTGTGATAATCTGCAGCTGCAGGAGCGGGGTGCCTATTGTTAGTGACAGCAGGCCTCCCCACATCGAAGGCAGGGAAGGTTTTTCACCGTCTCTACCTTCCCCATCACTTTATACCACTTCCTGCTTTGGTCCTAGCGGTCATGTAATTGGTGGAGTGCCACTTAGCAGACCCAGATTAGCTCTGTAGTGAGGTTGTACAGCCTTGTAAATCCTCTATGGGGACTGTATTTCACCTGTAACTGAGACTAATATGTCAGCCCTAGTTACAAGACAAATCAGCAATAAGATTAAAATAATGTAATTTTAAATGTTTCCCCCTTTAAAAAAATAAAAATAAAATGTAGCCATTTAGCCAAAATTTAGACATTTAGCCAACCATTCACCAACTCAGAAAAAAGTCAGCGCACAATAATATCAACTGAACTACAGGTTCTAAAATCTCCAGCATGTTTATTATTGCCATGATCTCAGCACGGAAAATCTGTGGATTTGCTTAATTGAATTATCTGCCCATAGATCCACTGGCTAATCTGAGGCAGAAGTCTGAGTTTCAGTTTTGGATTTCTGCCATGGCAAATCCCTGCCATGTGAACATAGCCTTATTCTTAAAGAGAACCTGTCTCCTCTCCTGACTTGTCTGTTTTTACTACCTGCATTCCCCGAGTAATAACGATTCTGGAACATCTATTCTTATAACCCTATGATTAGTGTTAAGCAAAGCATTCAAAGTAGAATTCGGTCTGAAGTTTAGGAAAACAAATCCGAATTTCGTTGTGCTTTGTGGTAGAAAAATGGGGGCTGTGCATGTTAGAAAGTGAAAGTAAGTGTACAAGAGACAAGCCCGAGAAGCAAGATCACCCATAATGCCATACAGCCAGCTATTCCACAGGTAGCCTTCCCCCTGTGATGTCACAGCTAGGCAGAGCCCTATAAAACACTGATCCCGCGCGATTACCGGCATTTTCCTGTGAGCCGAGTATAGGGAGAGATGTGACAAGACACTCATTTACTAGGGACAGTATTGCTACAAAGTGAAAACTGTTAACAGAGAGTGCAGGGGAGTGCTCCCCTGGTTAGAAATGCGCAACAGTTTTTGGGGTTTTGAGCATTTTTCTGCCATTTGAAACCACCTTTTTTTCTGTGATTTTGTTTGTTCATTTATACCTGAAGGTGTGGCCACTCCAGGTTTAATGTGCCCTGATTTGACTAATGGGTAACATTCAGGTGCACCTGTGCAGCCTGGGTCACTTGATGTCAGGGATAAGTGGGACACACAGCCTCCGCCCCCCTCCCATTGTATGTGTGATTTCATGCTGGAGGTAACTGTGAGCTGGTCGTTGTCGGACTTTATGCCCCTATCTGAAAATGCCCAACGGCATGTAGGGTTAGTGTTAGGTCCCGTGCCACTTGAGATACCTTGACGGGGTGCTCGGGCTCCGGTATGTTCTTGATATAAGAATATATTGGCGAAAGTCTCATTTTAATATCAGTATGAGGGTTTAGCCATATATTGTCAATTGCATTTACCGCTGTAGTGCGCCATTTTCTGTGAATTGTTGTTTTATATAGTTTGTCACATCCGCACATTTGGCTATCCTGTGTAGGATGTCTTTGTGGTACATGTGGTCCGTTGCAGGCATCCTCCATTGTACACATTTTTTCTGGGGATTACGTTCAGCAGTGGACCACATGTGTAGGATTTGCTCCCCCGGTTAGAAATGCACAACAGCGTTTGGGGTTTTGAGCATTTTTCTGCCATTTGAGACCACCTTTTTTTTCTGTGATTTTGAGAGTGCAGGGAGAGTGTAGGGAGAGTTCAGGGAGACTGCAGGGAGTGTGCAGTGAAACTACACAATTTATCGCCGTGTACATAAATGTGCAGTGCATCTGCAGTGCATCAAGATTCATCATATCTAAAATTATCCTAGCTTATCAGTTCTGTTAGCTGTAGAGTTACTGAGTGTCTGTATTACAGGCAGGTGTAATACAGTGCCCTGTACATAAGTGTGCAGTGGACCAAAAATCATCCTAGCTAATCCATTTTGGGTATACATGATTTATAGTGATTTGTGCCGAATTAATTCATAGTGAAACAAATTGTTTGTGGAACTTTGGCAAAGCGTCCAAATCGAATTTTTCAAAACTTCGCTCATCTCTACCTATGATGTGCCATTCTTCCTACTAGAAGTTGTGAATGAATGGCCAGCTGTCTGCAATGAAGGTCCAGATGGGTGTTAACAGTTGGGAGTGTGTCCTTGCCCAGTCTGATACTGGTAGCACTGAATGAATATTGTCGACTGTGCAGGGACACATCCCCAACTAGTAATATGCAGCTGGACCTTTATTGTAGACTGTTGCTGATAGAGCAACGGCACAACATGGTGTCATTAAAAGAGATGCTCCAGAATTATTATTGCATAGGGAATGCCAGTAATTGCTATAACACTCATGTCAGAAGCGGCTAAGGGTCCTCTTTAAAGTCGTTATTTACATTTTTTTTAAAATTTTTAATGGACCTTCTCTTCTTATGATTAAGCAGTTAAACAATATTAAAGGGGTTGTCTCATCTTGCCTAATGGGGGCATATCGCTAGGATATGCCCCCATTGTGTTATAGGTGCGGGTCCCACCGCTGGGACCCGCACCTATATCGAGAACGGGGCCCCGAAAGCGAACGGGGGCGCACTGCGCATGCGCAGCCGCCTCCATTCATTTTCAATGTGGCCGGCGAAGATAGCCGAGCGCTGGCTCGGCTATTTCCGTCGGCGTCATAGAAATGAATAGGAGCGGTGGCCGCGCAAGTGCAGTGCGCTCCCATTCATTTCTATGGGGAGCCGGCTTGGTGGTGGCCGGACCGGAGTCCTCCAGCCACCACCTTGCGGGGCCCCGTTCTCGATATAGGTGCGGGTCCCAACGGTGGGACCCGCACCTAGAAGACAATGGGGGCATATCCTAGCGATATGCCCCCATTAGGCAAGATGAGACAACCCCTTTAATGTTGACAATATTCCTACCAGATGTAGTAAAGATAAATCCTATTTTTAGGCGCAAGTATTCCAAGCCAATGGAGTCGGAGCAGTTGAATAAAGTATTCTTCTTTTTATTCTTATATCAAAAGTAGAGATGAGCGAATCGAAGCTGACGAAATGGAATTCGTTACGAATTTCATGGAAAATTCGATTCGCCACGAAAGCGAATTTCATGGCGATTCGTGGTAACAAATCTTTTTTTTCCCTAAAATGGCCGCAAGCACATGGCATGACATGGGGGAAGGATTTCTGGGACAAAGAAGTAAACACCCACAATGTGATCACATGCAGACATGTAGCCAATTAGCAGCCAGCCAGGTCCTGTGATGTCACAGCCCTATAAATAGCTCTGCAGCGCTGGAATCCGCCATTTGCAATTGACTTTAGACCACAGACAGACGTCAGGAGAGATAGGGCAAGTGATAGAAAAACGTTGCTAAAGAAAAGAAATGAATAAATCAGGGATAAATAATCTGAATTGCAGGGATAGGAGAGGGACGATTTCTAGACAGAATCCATAGGGGATTATCAGGCAGTTAAATCGCTATTCTGGTATACTGAGCAGCAGTGACTGGGCATTCGGGTTTCGGGCACTCTATTCTAAAGGCTGTATTGGGGTGCTTTATTCAAAGAAGCATCACTTGTGTTCCTTGTTTCAGTGCAGTAAGAGGGTCAGAGCTTTGTTTGGGGTAGATATATATAGAGAAAAAAAAGTTATCCTTTGTGTTGTGTTGGGTAAAAAAAAATAAAACTTCCTTGGCGAAGTTGAATTGGCCAAAAAACAGTTAATACGTTTTTTTGCGGTTGTTCATTTTAACTAAGTATTTTTATCCAAACAGAAAAGCGTGATATTGTGCTAACGTAGTCAGTGAAGTTGAATTGCCCAAAAAAGAGTTAAGACGTGGTTCTGGGCTCGTTCCTTTTAAATCGATAGTCGCAGCGTCAGTCGCTGTAAAAAAAGAAAAAACCCAAAAAAGGTTATATTTTGGGTTGTGTTTTGGGGAAAAAAAATCAAACTTCCTCGGCGAAGTTGAATTGGCCAAAAAACAGTTAATAGGTTTTTTTGCAGTTGTTCATTTTAACTAAATATTTTTGGTGTAATTCGCCATCCAAACAGAAAAGCGTGATATTGTGCTAACGTAGTCAGTGAAGTTGAATTGCCCAAAAATGAGTTAAAACTTGGTTCTGGGCTCGTTTCTTTTAAATCGATAGTGGCAGCGTCAGTCGCTGTAAAACAAAGAAAAACAACAAAAAAAGGTTAGATTTTGGGTTGTGTTTTGGGGAAAAAAAATCAAACTTCCTCTGCGAAGTTGAATTGGCCAAAAAACAGTTAATAGGTTTTTTTTGCAGTTGTTCATTTTATCTAAGTATTTTTGGCGTCATTCGCCATCCAAACAGAAAAGTGTAATATTGTGCTAACGTACAGATGTAGCACTAGCGATCACAGGAGAATCGCGTGAGCGCAGAACAATATCGTAAATAGAGTACGCATCTGATGATTTGTACGCTAATGCTATTCATTGTACGCTAATGCGAACGCATTCGTATGCTAATGCGTACCAATTCATCTAATTAGCGTACTTTTACTGCGAGTGAAAGGAGTGAAAGAGGAGAAGTTGCGATTCGTTGAAGTTGAATTGCCCAAAAGAGTTAAGACGTGGTTCTGGGCTCGTTCCTTTTAAATCGATAGTCGCAGCATCAGTCGCTGTAAAAAAAAACAAAAAAACAAAAAAGGTTATATTTTGGGTTGTGTTTTGGGAAAAAAAAAAATCTAACTTCCTCGGCGAAGTTGAATTGGCCAAAAAACAGTTAATAGTTTTTTTTTTGCGGTTGTTCATTTTAACTAAATATTTTTGGCGTCATTCGCAATCCAAACAGAAAAGCGTGATATTGTGCTAACGTAGTCAGTGAAGTTGAATTTCCCAAAAAAGAGTTAAGACGTGGTTCTGGCTCGTCCCTTTTAAATCGATAGTCGCAGCGTCAGTCGCTATATAAACAAAGTGTATAGTGCTGTGCAGTAACCCATTGTACTGCAGTTCAGTAACACATTGTTAACACACTGTGTAGGTGACGTTATTTCTGAAAGAAATAGTTAAGCCGTTGTGCAAGGCAGTGAGCAAAGTATAATTTTTGGGGGTATTCTTCATTTTTTTTTATTTTAAATTTTTTTTATCAAACAGGATGTCAGACAGAAGGGTGACAGGCGCTTCACAGGGGAGGGGCAGTGGCACAAATTTTTCGGGAACAGGCACAGGTCTCAGCAGAGGAAGGGGACGTGGCATTAGGGGTCACTCGGCGAGGCCACAGCTACCGGTGTCATCTAGTGGTCGTGTGTTGACCACCAACCCAGATGTTCTTGAATGGTTGACTCGGTCATCCACTTCCTCCCAGATGACATCTGAATCCCCCAGCCAAGAGTCGGTGGGCTCGTCAGACACAACCCTCAGTTGGCATGGGCCTGGAGCAGCTCCAGTGCCCTCACCTGTCCTCAACCTGCCTCTGTCCTTTTCGGTTCCCTCAGCCTTAGAAGTACTATATGCTATGGGCTCTGCGCCACTATACAGCGAGGACGAACTACTTGAGGACAGTCAGCAGCTACTGGGAAGCCAAGAGGTGGGGCAGAAATCCGCTCCTTCCAGTAGGCGGTCAAGTACTGATGAGGAGAGTATAGTGGGAGGTGATGTTGAGAGCGGTCAGGCTTTGTACACCAAGACAATAGAGGGCTTCATCATCATTATCATCATCTGCAGACGAGACTGACAGCTTGCCGTCAGGCAGCGGTGCAGGCAGCAAGTCAGTAGTGTGACCGTTAGTCAGCGGAGGGCAGCAGTGCGAGGTCGGGAGCCAAACGGGCACGGGGTAGTCCGCACTCTTCGCAGGTGCTTTCCGGCCTTTAAAAGAGCGGCGCAGGGGCTCAGCCAGGCAGCGGAGGTACCACTCAGTCAGTGCGGAGTGTTGGTTGTAAAATCGCCTACTTGGCGGTGTGGAAGTTTTTTTGTTAAGACGCCTGAGGAGGTGAACATGGCTATATGTAGAATTTGTGGTCAGAAAGTGAAGTGTGGCCAGGGTGCTAATGTTGGCACCACGGCCCTGTGCCAACATATGCAGCGTCACCACAAAGTGGCCTGGGAGAACCGTGGCTCAGATGTGGCGGTCCAGTCCAGCAGCAACAGCAGCATCACCCAGTGGCACGCATCCCATTTCAGGCAGTCAAGGCTCCAGCACCTCTGCCGAAGGGAGCTGTCTGTCATTATCTACTTCTCCAGATGCTCCTGCTCCTCCTCCTCTTATTTCTCACCACTCATTACAGCAGCAGTCATTCACCGAGGCGATTGCAAAGAGACAGCAGTACACGTCAAGCCATCCTACAGCGCAGAAGCTGACCGTGCTCCTGTCCAAGTTGCTCCTGCTGCAGTCCCTCCCTTTTCAACTGGTGGACTCTGCACCGTTCAGAGAAATGATGGCTTGTGCCGAGTCGAGGTGGAGAGTCCCAAGCCGTCATTTCTTTGCCAAAAAGTCAGTCCCGGCCTTGCACAAATATGTAGAAGAGAAGGTGGCCCAGTCCTTGAGCCTGTCGGTGTCTGCCAAAGTGCACGGCAGCGCCGACGTGTGGAGTTGCAACTACAGTCAGGGACAGTACATGTCCTTTACGGCCCAGGGGGTCAATGTGTTTCCTGTCCAGCCACACAAGCAACTTGAACAGGTGACGCCACTTTCTCCTCCTCGTTGTCAAACTGCTGATCCTGTGCTAATGTCCGGCTCCTTCTCCACCACCTCAGCCTCCACTGCAGGGCCAAGTCATAGCGCTCCTCCAGCATACCATATGTGCAGGGCACGGCGGTGTCACGCAGTTCTACGCCTCGTTTGCCTGGGCGAACAAAGTCACACAGGGGAGGAACTGCTCCGCGTCATGAAAGAAGAAATCAATTGCTGGCTTTCTCCGCGACAACTAAAAATCGGAACCATGGTGACAGATAACGGAAAGAACATGGTGTCCGCGCTGCGCCAAGGAGGGCTGAGACATGCGCCCTGCATGGCGCACATATTTAATCTGGTTGTCAAACGGTTCCTCAAGTCTTATACCCAACTGCAAAACATTCTAAAAATGGCCAGGAAACTTTGCATGCACTTCAGCCATTCCTACACCGCCAAACACACCCTCCTTGAGCTGCAGCGGCAGAATAGCGTCCCCCAACATAGGCTGATATGTGACGTTTTCACCTGTTGGAATTCTACCCTCCATATGTTGGACCGACTGTACGAACAGAGAAAGGCCATAAACGATTTCTTAATGATCCAAGTGGACAGGAGTACTTCCCTGTGTAATTTTGATGTCAGCCAGTGGCAGCTCATGCGTGACACCTCCCGCTTGCTCAAGCCCTTTGAGGAGGCCACGTTATTTGTCAGTCGCCAGGGCTACAGTATGAACAACGTCATTCCACTGCTTCGTGTCCTGGAACAGATGCTGCAAAATCTTTCTGGTCAGGGGACTGGAGACGTGGAGACTGCATCTCACGGCCACATGAGTCCGGTGGGGGCTGAACTGGAGGAGGAGGAGGACATTGGAGCACAAGCATTTTTCTACCCAGGTGACAGAAGAGGAGGAGCAGGAGCAGCCAGAGGAGTTAGAGGGAGATGAGACAGAGACACCATGGCAGTATACAGTGGAGTTGGAGGCAGGGAGTCCCTCTGAGTCACTTGCGCAAATGGCCCGATGCATGCTCACTTGCTTATGTAGTGACAGCCAAATAGTCACCATCTGGCAGAGGGATGACTTCTGGCTCTCCACCCTCGCTACCGGTCTAAACTGGGGGCCTTTTTTTCACCTGCTGAGAGTGAGGACAAACTGAACTACTATAGAGACATCCTATGTAGTCAGTTGACTGCTGCCTATCTCCGTCATCGTCCATCCTCTCGCAGGTCTGACCGGGGGGTCCCTCAGCGCTCACGTACCACTGCCACGGCTGCTGTGGGGGGGTAGGAGCAGTACCAGCTCCATCAGCAGCAACTTGAGTCTGGAGTCACTGATAAGCAGCTTTCTTCACCCGCCAAGTGTGGAAAGTACTCATCATCATCATCAGCAGCAGCAGGTAGACCAGGAGCAGACCCTGAACCAGCAGGTGGTGGCCTACTTGGACAGCACCCTGCCACCCCACATTGAAGATCCGCTGGACTACTGGGCAGCCAAACTGGATTTGTGGCCGCAACTGCCCGAGTTTACACTGGAGAAGCTGTCCTGCCCGGCTAGTAGTGTGGCATCAGAGCAGGGGTTCAGTGGGGGCCATAGTTACCCCAAGGAGAACTCGCCTGTCCTTCCAAAATGTGGAAAGACTCACCTTTGTCAAGATGAATCAGGTGTGGATTTCCACCCACCAACGCCTGATGCATCAGATTAGATCAGCCATGATGCGTCACCCAAACCTTGACAAATGAGACTGTATTCTTCAGGCTACCTGCCTCAGCCACTCTTATAATGCTGCCACCCGCCTGATGCCACACATCTACCAACTGCTCCTTCTACCACCCAGCATCTTTACCAGTGACTGGTATTGCCACCCACCTCTCCACTCTGTCACTGACCTAATATGAAGCCTTCTGATGCTGCTGCCACCTCAACAATCAGGTCTCCTCATGCTGCTACTGCTGTCACCTCCAGGCTATGTGTCACCATGCCACTCTGTGGCCTGATGCTGCTGCTGCCACCTCCACATTCTGTGTCCTAGCTGCCGCTACCTCCAAATTATGTAATTGTGCCACTCTGTGGCCTACTCATGCTGCTGCAGCCGCCTCCACACACTGCGTCCTAGCTGCCGCTACCTCCAAATTATGTAATTGTGCCACTCTACAGTATGATGCTGCTGCTGCCGCCTCAACACGCTGTGTCCCAGCTGCCGCTACCTCCAAATTATGTGATTGTGCCACTCTGTGGCCTACTCATGCTGCTGCCGCCTCCACATGCTGTGTCCTAGCTGCCGCTACCTCCAAATTATGTAATTGTGCCACTCTGTGGCCTACTCATGCTGCTGCTGCCGCCTCCACATGCTGTGTCCTAGCTGCCGCTACCTCCAAATTATGTGATTGTGCCACTCTGTGGCCTACTCATGCTGCTGCCGCCTCCACACGCTGTCTCCTAGCTGCTGCTACCTCCAAATTATGTAATTGTGCCACTACGGTATGCTGCATTTAAATTTTTATGACTGCTGCTGCCTCTCCCAGGGTATGTCACTGTGCCAGTCTGTCTCATTAAAATTAGTACGACTCCTGCTGCCTCTCCCACTCTGTGGCCTTGAAATGTATTCGACTGCTGCCTCTTGCAGATGCTGTTACTGTGCCACTCTGTGGCCTTGAAATGTATTCGACTGCTGCCTCTTGCAGATGCTGTTACTGTGCCACTCTGTGGCCTTGAAAAGTATTCGACTGCTGCCTCTTGCAGATGCTGTTACTGTGCTACTCTGTGGCCTTGAAATGTATTCGACTGCTGCCTCTTGCAGATGCTGTTACTGTGCCACTCTGTGGCCTTAAAATGTATTTGACTGCTGCTGCCTTTTGCAGATGCTGTTACTGTGCCACTAGTTGGCCTAGTAAATTTGTCCGACTGCTGCTGCCGCCTCTTCCAGGGTCTGTCATTCTGCAACTCTTTGGCCTCAAAATTGATTAGAATTTTTTGGACCTTCTGCTCGGCAGCAGCATGTCACTCATAAATTTTTGGTGCGTTCTGTAGTCCTATTCCATTATTCATAGCTCAAGTATACAGGAAACCCTGTTTGTTTTGAACACTCAAATTTTTAAAAGTAAACGATTCCGGCCCCCGGGACACTCAGCGATGAGCATGGGGGAGGCAAGAGGCAGGGGCTCCCAAAGGTGATAGCTCAGCTCCCTGCAGACCGCCAGCTCGATCTCAAGATGGAACTCCGAGCTTTCTTGGCGTACTGTGTCAATACTGACATTTTGCCACAGTTGAGGCAAAGCTGGAGCCTTCACTGCACCTCCTCTTTCTTACGTTCCCGTCCGCTGGCATAACCAGCCCTGATACTGATAAGAACATATCAGTGGCGTAGCTACAACTGACTGGGCCCCACAGCAAATTTTTGTATGGGCCCCCCCCCCCCCCATGACCTATTCCAATGTACAGTCCCATGTAAATTACGGTACATCACCCTCTAAATACAGCCTCCTCAGGTTGAGGTAAAAAGTGAATTGCTATATGGATTCTGTTACCATGGACCATAACGCAATTCTATGGAGGAATGCATAACGGAATGCCTTTGGAGACATTCTGTTATTTATTCTGTCATAAAAGAAGCCTATAGCCTGCATAACGGTCCCCATTATGCTGGAGCCCTCTCCTGCTCTGTCCCCCGGAATACACCACATGCCCCCCCCTCACAGATTTACACACCATAAAGCCCCCCTCAGATCTGCCCCATGTCCCCAGAATACACCACATGCCCCCCCTCACAGATTTCCCCCCCTCAAATCCCCCATGGCCCCCAGAATACACCATAAGCCCTCCTCACAGATTTACACCCCATAAAGCCCCCCATGGCCCCCAGAATACACCCATATCTGTACTATAAACCCTTGTAATTGCCCCAAACTCCACTCCACTTGAACCCCACTGCCCCTGAGTACTCTACCTGCCCCCTCATATACAGTATGAGTTCCATTTGCTGCCCCTACCTGATCCCCATGAAGCTCTGTGTCCTCCAAGAAGGCAGCCCCTCCTCCTTCAACAAGCTCCTGCAGTCGGGATTGGTCATGTGACCATGAAGAAGCATGTGACCAGTGATGTCACAGACCTCCTTCAAGCAACTCCATTCTAGCCACTACGGAGGACAAACAAAGTCCTCCACAGTCCCCCCCCCCATGAGGTTAGTACAAAGTGGGGGAAGGAGGCAGAGGTGGGTGTATGTGTTGACGCTCCCTTGCTCCAGTCTGATACTGCAGCTCTGCTACTGCTCCGGGGCCCCTTCTGCCCTCGGGCCCCGAAGCAGTGGCTTCCCCTGCTTCCCCTATTGCTACGCCCCTGGAACATATACTACAGTTGATCTTAACCAAAAGATCGAGAATTCTTTTTTACGGTCTGCTCTTCAGGGTATGTCACCATGCCACTCTCCGGCCTGATGCTGCTGCCGCTGCCGACTCCACGTGCTGTCTCCTAGCTGCCGCTACATCAAAATTATGTAATTGTGCCACTCTGTGGCCTCCAAATTGTACTACTACTTCCACTGCTGCTGACACTTCCAGGGTCTGTCATTCTGCCACTCTGTGACCTACTCATGCTGCTGCCACCTGGCCACACTGTCGTCAAGCCACTCTATAGTCTGCTGATGCTGCTGCCACTGCCATCTCCACGCTGTCTGGGGGGTGCTCTGCTTGTATAAGCGTGTAATAGAACAGGTTCTGTTGAAATGTATGTGGAATCAGTGAATTGGTGTAAAAGGCGTGCGCTTTTGGCGCTCTAGTAGGATCTTGGGCCTCTGCATGTTTCTTTATAGCTGGCGCTAACATTGACCTGTAAGGCTGAGTTCAGACTTGAGTTATTTGGTGAGTTTTGGCCACTTAACTGCCCGAATACATAAAAGTGTGCAGCGATTCTAAAAGCGATGCCTGTTATGTGCGTGTCACACTGGCTCACAGTATTCTTTCACTACCCCAGTAGACTCCCTATGCGTTTTACTGCAAGGCACAGTGTTCTACACCACTATCCAGGCTCTCTGCAGCCCGGAAGTAGCCATTTTTTAATGCGATTTGCCACGAATTTATTCGGATCTAAGCTACTGTATTCTTTTCTGAAAATTCGGCGAACCAGCCGAATCGAATTTTTGAAAAATTCGCTCATCTCTAATCAAAAGGGTAAATTTTACAGAAACAATGTGATTCGGGGTACTTAAGCCCCCTTCTTCAGGTACATACGCCCACCAAGTCTATATAATATTCCTACCAGGGCAATGCTGCATTCCCCGACGTAATGCAGGTTGCGCCACTTCCTTCGGCATGTGTAAGCAGGTTGTACCTGCACAGTCAGACACAATCCATGAACATTGCGGGTTGTAACCAGGCTAGAATTGTGTGCAACATGCACAGGACATTATCCAGGAAGTGCCCTCAACGTAATTACACAGGGGAGCGCAACACTATTACTGTTGTGGACAGGCACTAATCATGTGCACGCCATAAGCTGAGGATGCGGACCCATTGACTTGAATGGGTCCACGATCCAAGAGGACAGGACATGTTTTATCTTTTGCGTTGCAGAAGCATGAACCCCAAAGTCCATGGAAGAGTTTCATAGTGTTTCCATGGGCTTCCGATAAATGCTTCCACTCTGCAAAAGATAGGACATGTCTTATATTTCACAGTATCTTGAGGATCGCATCTGTGGGAGTGCACATGGCCATTACCCATATATTGCGGACCCTGCTTTTGCTGTCCACAATACAGAGCCCATACGTTCGTACACAAGCCCTTAAAGTGATTAATCACATGAAAGGGGACCATTAAAATTAAAACAAAATTTAGTATAAAATTCTCCCCATATGCCCGGGCCCCCCACACTGAATATACTTACCCCGCTCCCCGCGTTGCTCCTGGTCCCCGCACCGCCGCTGCTGCTTCTCCCAGTGCATGGATGAAAACATCCAGTGTTGGGAGGTGCAGCTAATGGCAGACGGGCACGTCCCTGTCCACACCTGCCATTGGCTGCTCCCCCCCCCCACCCCGACACCGGATGTTTTAATCTGCGCACAGGGAGAGGCAGCAGCGGCGGTGCGGGGACCAGGAGCCAGGTGAGTATATTCATTGTGAGGGACCCGGGCATATGGGAGGCATTTTATACTCTCGGATAACCCTTTTAAGTGTTGGGCCTATAGTTTCTGACAATACAATACAGATTTTGTATTTGAACAAAGCCACCAAGTGTTCCCGCACAGACTGCTTTTCACAGCGTGTTCCCATCACTGTTATATGCCATTCGAGTCTGATGATAGCAAATTAATAAAAGCAAATATCACACATTTTTCAGTCTAGCTTACATTTTATTTTTGCTTTTGAATAAAGAGAATTGAAGAATGCGATGGAATCTCCGAGGCGCAGCCTGATTTCTGCATGGATCAGGGATTACAGATTGCCTTTTTAGCCTCATCTTATCCAGATAGTTTTTTTTTCAGTTATTTAATTTACTCTACATGAAGTCTATTGATTATTCAAGCTGGCAGTCAATTTTATAGGGCACCCCATGGTTTCTTTGCTTAATGTAGTCAATAAGTGTAATTGCTTGATCAGTACAGACCATGAAACAGGTTTTTGTGTCTCTTTTTTACAATGCGTTGATAGCTTTATCTGATGCATCCTTGGCAGGGTGTAGGTTTTACAGCACTATCCAGAAATCCCAGTGGTCTCTAGATTAATGACTATAGCTTTCTGCCGGAGCTGCTGATACTGCTGTCCTGAATGTATTAGCACATCTGGCACGCCATGTTCGTTTCTGATGCCAGCCTCTTTTGTTCTGTACCCTCGGAATATCTCGCCAGTGCCTAGTTAACTGCTTTCATTGAGAGACGATAAAAATGGTATCAGTCTACTGAATGTAACTAAGGCTCTGCTTATGAGTATACATTATTAACCTTTACTTACATAGAGAGCTTGGTATTGTATTCAGCCTGTATTTCCGTACGTAAGACCCAGCTTGTGTGAAGCTACTGGCTAAAAAGCTTGGGCTCATGGTTAGGTTGCACCGTGTGGTCATTACGTGTTCATGCTGTGGTCAGGTACCACATGGCAGTACGGGTTGCAGAGAACTCCTATTGAACTGAGACTTATATAGTTTAATTATGGCCTGTAACACCTGACCATAGCACAGTGCTGCATGGTCGCACCCTTAGCTTTTTATGTTTACCTTTTCTTCGTAGTGTATGTTCATATGATTTGAATTCCACTTAGATTTCAGGGCATATTCAGTGCTGAAATCCACATGAAAGCCATAGCAAATCCATATTCCGTTGTTTCCAGTAACAGTCATCCGGTCTCATGAATTTCAAGAAGGGACCATTTCTTCTTGTCATGGTTTCTGTATGGTAGCCATGGCTGGTGACCACACACAGAGTAATCCATGGTCAGATCCACAGCATTGAAACTATAATTCAGGGGCAGAATTTGAAAGGTCAGCCACAAATTTCTGCACTCGACATACACATCAGATCTTTCCAACATTTATTTAAAAGTGTGTGAACTTCCTTTTACAATGATATATACATATTTATAATACTGCAAAGGGACAGATAGGTCAAACCCTAGATCAAGAACATTCAATGAGGTAGGTTGATAAAATTATTGTGACCTACTCCTGCTGAGAGTCCGTCATCAGCAGCGCCATTACCTCCCCCAGGGTCACTTTCTACAAGGTATTCACCATAGACACAAGAACCCCCTCGCCTATGGTTTTCAAATAGTTCCCATGGGGCTCTTGTAACAAGCAAATACCTCTTCTATAGCAGTAGTATGACCTGGTTGGGTTTCGGACAGTGGTCTCAAAGTCACTAAATTTAAAATGAACCTCTTAGCTGACTTAAGCTACCCTGTCTGAAGAGCAGCATATGACAGAGGGACAGAAGGTAAGCTCTGTGAAATATAGATTTCTGAGTAAATCCTGACAGGACTCCTGGTAGAGACAGTAAGAGTCCTGATAACCCCGTCCACACACAGAGATTGACAGCTCTGCCTGTATCAGTGTATGTACACCAAAGGTTGTCAATCATCCTATGTGGGCAGGGTAATCAGGACTCTCACAGCAATGACGGTGATAAGTATCTGGTGTAATAGCTTTATTTCTGGTAGCAACACACGTTGGTTGCTACCAGAAATAAAGCAATTACACCAGATACTTACCATCGTCATTACTGTTATTTTATTACAATACGTACGAGGTGAACCCTATAACAGCAGAGAAATTTGCAGAGTGCCACAAAGCGATCTACAGTTCTCCTATGAGTCCTGTCAGGATCTATTAAGCTTTACTCAGCAATTTTGCTACAAATCATATAAACCCAACACGCCCCTGTCCTCATGACCCTGATGAAGGGGACACTTCATCCCTGAAATATATCTTTTGTTACTATGACTAATAAAGCCTTTTCCTAATACCTACTTCTGTTGTCTGACCTGCAGCGTTGTGTCTAGAGATGAGCGAGCACTAAAATGCTTGGGTGCTTGTTATTCGAGACAAACTTTTCCCGATGCTCGGGTGCTCGTTTTGAGTAATGAACCCCATTGAAGTCAATGGCAGACTCGAGCATTTTTGCAGGGGACCAAGGATCTGCCTAGGGAAGGCTGGGTGAAAACCTGGAAACCTCAGGGGCAGCATGCATGGATGCCTCTGAGGCTGCCTAATCACACCATTACCCCAAATTCTCCTGCAACAGCCTGGTGGTGACCCTCATGGCAATTGTGCTCACCCAGACCAAGAAAGGCGAGGCACATGTCCATCACATGTTAGGGAAGCACCCAACTAGGTGCAACGAAGGTCCATCACCCATGCAACAGAGTGACCGAGTTAGACTGAGGTAGCAGGAGGTGAAGCACGGATGGTAATTTGAAGGAGGAGGAGGAGGGGTTGGAGGAAGAGGCATAGTAAGTCTGAGAAACCGTGACCGAGGTAGGCCCCGCAATCCTCCAAGTGGGCAGTACATTAGCGGCCCCAGGGTCAGACTAGGTAGAGCACATAAAAAATTTAGCGTGGCCCTGTATGTGGACGTTGAGGGCCTGGAGGCTGTCTCCTTGAGAAATGCTCAGGGTGGCCGAATGCCGGGCTCGACGGCGGACCCTTTTCGGGTTATCGATTGTCGAAATGTTGGCTTACATCAAGTTTAGTATCTGTTCTTATCAGTTGCTGTATAAAAGAATTAAAAAAATCTGTTCTTATCAGTTGCTGTGGCTGTTGGTGGTAAAGTGGTGAGCATAGCTGCTTTCCAAGCAGTTGACCTGGGTTCGATTCCCGTCTTTCGCATTATGTGGCCCTGCGGAAAAATTGATTGGAGAGAGGGCCTGTAGGTGGCCCTCTGGAAAAATTGTTTAGAGAGAGGGCCTGTAGGGGGCCCTCCGGAAAAATTGTTTAGAGAGAGGGCCTGTAGGTGGACTTCCGGAAAAATTGTTTAGAGAGAGGGCCAGTAGGTGGACCTCCGGAAATATTGTTTAGAGAGAGAGCCTGTATGTGGACCTCCGGAAAAATTGTTTAGAGAGAGGGCCTGTAGGTGGACCTCCGGAAAAATTGTTTAGAAAGAGGGCCTGTAGGTGGACCTCCGGAAAAATTTTTAGAGAGAGGGCCTGTAGGTGGCCCTCCAGAAAAATTGTGGTAAAAGAGTGCCAGTTGGACCTCTAAAAAATTGCGTTTTTTGGGTCAGCGTTAGGCAAAGACGACAAGGAGGAGGAGGAGTAGCAGGAGTAGAGAAGAGGAATCGGATACATAAGTAATGTTAATCTTTAGCTGCTTTCCCCTGGAGGAGATTTGAATTCCGGTGAAATCCAGGCTTTGTTCATTTTAATAAGCGTCAGCCTGTCAGCGCTGTCAGTTGACAGGCGTGTATGCTTATCGGTGATGACGCCACCAGCTGCACTGAATACCCGCTCTGACAACACGCTAGCGGCAGGGCAGGCCAGAACCTCCAGAGCGTACAGCGCCAGTTCAGGCCACGTGTCCAGCTTTGAAACCCAGTAGTTGTATGGAGCAGAGTGATCAGTCCAGACGTTGGTATGGTCAGCTAGGTAATCCCTCACCATCTTTCTGTAAAGCTCACCCCTACCCTGCCTAGACTGGGGACAGGTGACAGTGTCTTGCTGGGGTGACATAAAACTGGCAAAGGCCTTGGAGAGCGTTCCCCTGCCAGTGCTGGACAAGCTGCCTGCTCGCCTCCTATCCCCCGCTACTTGGCCCACAGAACCATGCCCTCTGCCGCTAGTGGCGTCAGATGGGAAGAATTGTTTCAGCTTGTGCACCAGGGCCTGTTGATATTGATTCACTCTCATACTCCTTTCCTCTACAGGGATGAGAGTGGAAAGGTTCTGCTTGTACCGTGGGTCCAGGAGAGTGAACACCCAGTAATCGGTGTTTGAAAAAATGCTTCTAACGCGAGGGTCACGGGATAGGCAGCCTAACATGAAGTCTGCCATGTGCGCCCAACACGCAAGAATTCCCTCTCCTCACTGGCCTGACTCTCCATTTCCTCCTCCTCCTCCTCCAAGTCCTCCTCTTCAGCCCATACACGCTCAAGAGTTAAGAAGGACTGAGTACTGGTACCCTCTTCTGTCTCGCCAACATTCTCCTCCTCTTCCTCCTCATCCTCATCCCCCTCCTCCGATACGCGCTGAGAAACAGACCGGAGGGTGCTCTGGCTATCAAGCGACGTATCTTCCTCCACCGTCTCTTGTGACAAGCGCAAAGCATCCGACTTCATGCTGAGCAGTGAGTTTTTCAACAGGCAAAGCAGCGGGATGGTGAAGCTGATAATTGCGGCATCACCGCTGACCATCTGTGTTGACTCCTCAAAGTTGCTCAACACCTGGCAGATATCAGACATCCACGTCCACTCCTCATTGTAGACTTGAGGAATCTGACTGACCTGACTACCAGTTCTGGTGGAAGTTGACATCTGGCAGTCTACAATCGCTCTGCGCTGCTGGTAAACTCTGGATAACATGTTTAATGTCGAATTCCATCTTGTGGGCACGTCGCACAACAGTCGGTGAGCGGGCAGTTGTAGGCGGCGCTGTGCTGCCCTGAGAGTGGCAGCATCTGTGGTCGACTTGCGGAAATGCGCACAGATGCGGCGCACCTTGATGAGCAAATCAGACAGATTGGGGTATGTCTTGAGGAACCGCTGAACTATGAGATTGAACACGTGGGCCAGGCATGGCACATGTGTCAGTCTGCCGAGTTGCAGAGCCGCCACCAGGTTACACCCGTTGTCACACACAACCATGCCTGGCTTGAGGTTCAGCGGTGCCAGCCACACATCGGTCTGCGCCGTGATGCCCTGTAACAGCTCTTGGGCGGTGTGCCTTTTGTCACCTAAGCTCAGCAGTTTGAGCACCGCCTGCTGGCGCTTACCCACGGCACTGCTGCTGCGCCAAGAGCTACCGACTGAAGGCGCCATGCCCACGGATGGTAATTTGGAGGAGGAGGTGGAGGAGGAGGAGGAGGAGGCATAGTATGTCTGATAGACCGTGGCCGAGGTAGGCCCCGCAATCCTCGGTGTGGGCAGTACATGAGCGGCCCCAGGGTCAGACTCGGTCCCAGCCTCCACCAAGTTAACCCAATGTGCCGTCAGTGATATATAGTGTCCCTGCCCGGCAGCACTTGTCCACGTGTCCGTGGTTAGGTGGACCTTCTCAGAAACAGCGTTAGTCAGGGCACGGATGATGTTTTGTGACACGTGCTGGTGTAGGGCTGGGGCGGCACATCGGGAAAAATAGTGGCGGCTGGGGACCGAATACCGAGGGGCAGCCACCGCCATGAGGTTGCGAAAGGCCTCGGTCTCTACCAGCCTATAGGGCAGCATCTCCAGGCTCAGCAATTTGGAGATGTGGATGTTGAGGGCTTGGGCATGTGGGTGGGTGGAACTGTATTTCCTCTTGCGCTCCAGTGTCTGCTGTAAAGACAGCTGAACGCTGTGCTGGGTCACATTGGTGGACGCTGTGGAGGATCGTGGAGGCGAAGGTGTGGTTTTCCGGCGGGAGGCGCTCGTGCCGGGGTCCTGGGCAGGGGGTTGCCTAGCAGAGGCAGTGAGTGACACAGGGGAAGGAGCAGTGGTGTGACCCGCAGGAGGTGAACGGCCTTGGTTCCATTGAGTGGGGTGTTTAGCACTCATATGCCTGCGCATGCTGGTGGTGGTTACACTCACACCCTGCTGACTGTGGCTATTTTGACTGCGACCCAGACAAATGTCGCACAGAGATTTTTGGGATCAAGCTATATACGTGAGCGCAAAAGACCAGGTTGGATTAAGTGACGTACAGAAAGTGTCACCTGGACAGAAAATACGGATTATAGTGAGTGTACTGAACTGTGAAACACAGAATGGTTCCACACTGCTGTGTGAAATGGATTCGTATCACTGAGCTAAAACAACAAAAAAAATATTTTTTTTATATATTTTTTTTATATATATTTTTTTTATAGTTATGTTTTTTTTGGAACGTGACGTGCAGAAACTATCGTAGAGCTAACTCACACCCTGCTGACGGTGGCTATTTTGACTGCGACCCAGACAAATGTCGCACAGAGATTTTTGGGATCAAGCTATATACGTGAGAGCAAAAGACCAGGTTGGATTAAGAGACATACAGAAAGTGTCACCTGGACAGAAAATACGGATTGTAGTGAGTGTACTGAACTGTGACACACAGAATGGTTCCACGCAGCTGTGTGAAATGGATTCGTATCACTGAGCTAAAACAACAAAAAAACTATTTTTTTTATATATTTTTTTTATATATATTTTTTTATAGTTATGTTTTTTTTTGAATGTGACGTGCAGAAACTATCATAGAGCTAACTCACACCCTGCTGACGGTGGCTATTTTGACTGTGACCCAGACAAATGTCGCACAGAGATTTTTGGGATCAAGCTATATACGTGAGAGCAAAAGACCCGGTTGGATTAAGTGACGTACAAAAAGTGTCACCTGGACAGAAAATATGGATTGTAGTGAGTGTACTGAACTGTGACACACAGAATGGTTCCACACTGCTGTGTGAAATGGATTCGTATCACTGAGCTAAAAAAAACAAAAAAACTATTTTTTTTTATGTATTTTTTTTTATAAATTTTTTTTATAGTCTTGTTTGTTTTGGAACGTGACGTGCAGAAACTATCGTAGAGCTAACTCACACCCTGCTGACGGTGGCTATTTTGACTGCGACCCAGACAAATGTCGCACAGAGATTTTTGGGATCAAGCTATATACGTGAGAGCAAAAGACCCGGTTGTATTAAGTGACGTACAGAAAGTGTCACCTGGACAGAAAATACGGATTGTAGTGAGTGTACTGAACTGTGACACACAGAATGGTTCCACACTGCTGTGTGAAATGGATTCGTATCACTGAGCTAAAACAACAAAAAAACTATTTTTTTATATATTTTTTTATATATATTTTTTTTAGTTTTGTTTTTTTTGGAACGTGACGTGCAGAAACTATCATAGAGCTAACTCACACCCTGCTGACGGTGGCTATTTTGACTGCGACCCAGACAAATGTCGCACAGAGATTTTTGGGATCAAGCTATATACGTGAGAGCAAAAGACCCGGTTGTATTAAGTGACGTACAGAAAGTGTCACCTGGACAGAAAATACGGATTGTAGTGAGTGTACTGAACTGTGACACACATTAAAAAAAAAGGGGTTATATATGGCGGTAGCTGCACTACTAGTGCCAGCCAGCCAGCCAAGCCAGGAGACAAAAAAAAAATTTCTTGTAGCCCTTAGAAGGGCTGTTGGGTTCTTGGGAGATCACTCCTTCCTAACAAAGAACTAAATGCAGGCCCTAACACTCTCCCTGAAACGCAGCAGCTCTATCCCTAAAGACATCCAGACAGCATCTGAGCCGAGCACCGCGGCCAGTCACTAGTATATTCCAGGGTCACCTGATCAGGCCAACCAACCCCTGCTATCGACATGTAAGGGCCCCACGTGATGCTGGGTGTACCGCAGAGTCTCCTGGCTTGTGATTGGCTGAGTTTATAGGCGCCAAAAATGCACAATGCGGAAGTTGCCATTTCCTCGAGCATGGCGAGATACTCGTCCGAGCAGCGAGCACTTACGAGTACCGTAATACTCGAACGAGCACCAAGCTCGGACGAGTATGCTCGCTCATCTCTAATAACCTTACATTTGTCAGTGTTAAACCTCATCTGCCACTTTTCTGACCAAGCCTCCAGTCTATCCAGATCCTGCTGTAGCAGTGTACTGTCCTCTTCTGTGTTAATTACTTTACACAGTTTAGTGTCATCTGCAAAAATTGATATTTTACTCTGCAAACCTTCTACAATATCATTAAGAAATAATTAAGTTCACTTAATAATTTCCTATTGGCCAATATGTAATATTTGACAGCAGCTGTTTTTTTTATTTAAAAATGCTGACAAAAAAACACTGCAAAGACCCAAATGCAAAAAAATAAAGTAGAAATTATATTAATACTGCCATTTTCCTATAGTATGTATGATAAGTACACTACTGTATACTATACTGCCCTGATTGCTGTAGTGTCTCAACAGAGACACATGAAGACTGGGATTAGTTTATTCAGTTCATTCCCCTTTAAAGAGTGAATAATATCTGCAACATTTATACGCTTTAAAAGCAGGTCCTCTGGCACATTCCCTAACAGATTTACAGTAATTAAAGATCCGTAACTCTATTTCTCAGTACATTATGTCAACGACTCAGGCAATGTTTGCTGAGACTTGATTGTCACAGTTTTATGTTTGGTGAAATTGGGTTATTAGGCATATAAAACATTGTCTCTCGAAGCAGGCCAAGAAAATGTAATAAAAACATGCAGCACAGGTGCATAAATCCATGGACAATATAATTATATAGCACACATGTGCCATTCACAGTGCTCGAGGTGACGTTGCCAAATGTAAACGTGCACTCTACTTCAGACCAGCTGCAGGACGCGCAGCGTTTTCCCATCTGAGTTTAATCGAGAGGTCAGACGTGTAACGTTGTGACTAACCAGTTTCCTACTACTTTCACATTTTTACAAATTTAATGTTCCATTCACACTGTACACTCGGGTGGGGGTCTGGAGAACATGTCTTGAGCTCAATTGTTTCAATCCAACGTAATATGTTTTGTTGTAATAATGAAAACAACAGCGAAATAAAACTCGCACCCCACAAAAAAAAGTAATAGACGATTCTTTATGATGAGATATTGACTTGTTCTATATACTTTGAGATACTGTAAAATCATATGAAGTGAGAAGGTGAGCTAGGTCTATAAAATGACTATGCTGAAACCTGCTAGTAGGTTATAGGGAGCTAATAAAAAGAATAAAACCTTTAGTGCTGGTCCAAACAGATGTGCATCACCATGAGATTGGTCCTATAGCTAGAAGAGTTGTCACAGGTGGAAAGCTTTCATAATTTTGTAATTTCATCTGTGACTCTAGAGCTCCAAAAAACTTTGCAACTTTTGGTGCTTTGGTTGCATCTTGTGACTTTTTTATATCTGAGCAAAAGATTAGCACCTTTATGTACTGTAAGTCAGTCCTCTCGATTCATGGTACCAAAAATGTGTTGAATTATCTACCGAGATTTAAGCTATTAGAGGTAGGTTCTGAAGGTCTCATGTTACTGGTGGATGTGTCCACGCAAAATTTGCTCTCCCATTTTTTTAGACCAATAGGGCTTTATATTTTGGCATAAAAATTCAAAAGTGATGTAGGGCACCACTTTAGTTGTCTTCTTAAATCTAAGGCATACATACAGTAGGTTGGAAAGTCTAGGACCATGTAGTATACTGATATGAAGAATACTGCAGGTGAAATGGGGTACTACATGGCTACATATGAATAAGGCGGTATAAATGAATGGGCGAATGAATGGATGAATGGCCACTCTACTGTAATTCCCAGAGCTGTTCTGCTTTCTGGGTAAGCCTGGAACTCCACTGTATGACATCCAAATGGTCCAAAAGGCATATATATAGGGGTAAAAGATAGAGATGAGCAAAGTTTTAAAAAATTTGAATCTACTGCTTTCCAAATTTTTTTAACAAAATTACTTTGTCATGAAGCGCATTTTTTTGTAAGTAGCGGGTGCAATCACAGGGAGATGCGACAGCACCTCTCCCTATCATTGTACCCCTCAGATGCCACGTTCATACATGATTGTGGCATCTGAGAGTAAAAACAGTGTAAAATTAACAGAAAAAAAATGAAATCATTCTTACTGCATCCATTTGCTCGTGACGGGCTGGCCGCCACCATCTTGCTTGTAGATCTGGTCCGAAATCTCATGCGGCGGAGCTGACGCCGGCCAGTGTGGTGACATCATATGTCACCACGCACAGGATTTTGACCGAGATCTTCAATCAAGATGGCGGTGGACGGCCCAGCACGAGCAAATGAAGGATGTAAGTATGATTTTTTTTGTTTTTTTTCACACTATTTAAGGTTAAATCGATTCGCAACCACAAAGCATGAAGAAATTTGGCTGTGTGTCGAAACGAATTTATCCTGAAATTCAGTTTGAATGCCACTTCTTTGAGTTCGATTCACTCATCTCGAATTAAAGGCCTCAACAATCTTCAGAACATCTTTACTTCTGCGCATAATCGCTGTTCCCTCCCCTGGATAATATTACTATTACTAAATTCTTCAAGGGGTTATCCGAGACTAAATCAGACCTCCAGACGTAGCTGACTGCCGTGGTGATGACACTCACCTGATCACTATCGCTGGATTTAGTCTGTGTGTCTCCCGGGCCGGCACTTGTGGTTCCCTCTGCGCTAATATCATAGTCTGACAACGAGAGGACATGTGACGCTGCAGCCAATCAGCCAATGTGAAGTCACATGTGAGGCAAGGGGAGCCTTCAATGCCCCAAGTGTATAACCTCAAGCCAGAAGTCACCACAAATGCTACTGTATGATAAAAAAACAAAGCAAAAAACTTGTGAAACCCCTAAGGAACCATGACAGAGGAATTGCTATTTTCTTACGTTTAGAAGGCTGATGAAAATACAGATGTAGTAGAGTTAACACACATGCTTTCTGAGACGTGTTATCTAAACTAAATGCGTTAAGCAAACACCTTCAATTGCTTTTCAATGGCTTTTGTTTCAAGCTAACACGATTAAGAAATTTGAGTTAAGAGTTTGTGTGTTAACACTGCTACATCTGTATGTCCTCCATCATTACATCAGGATTGCTATCTTTTCAAAGAAAAAAAAAGAAAACATAAAGTACATGAATGTAGCTCCAGTAAATCCCTTCAAATTACTATATTTAGCCTCACAAAACTAGATTATAAGTCATAAAACATTTGTCACATATAGAAGAAAATTATAATTTGTTTTACCCTGTCAGGTGTGAATGCCATTTATCAACTCTTCACCTATTTTGTCCCTGGTGAACTAGGAACTCTCGTAATTACATGTCACACTGTTATCTTGGCTAATCATATGCAGCCTTATATTTCCCAGTCACAGGTACCTACTGGTTCAGTTTCCAAAGCAGCATCAGTAGCATTTTATGCAATTGTCTTTTATCTACAAGTGTAATTTTCATTTTTGTTTAATACTTAATTGATTTCAAACTAGAAAAAAAAATGTAAACCAAATATTTCATTAACTTCATTAATCCTTACATGATCTAAAACGTCATCTTTGCAAACAAAATATTATAGGCAAGTGCAACATTTTATTATAACTAGAGATGAGCAAAGTTTTGAAAAATTTGATTTGCATGATTCACCAAAGTTCTTCAACAAAATTTAATTTGTTCCGAATTAATTTGTCACAAATTAGGATAAATCTGGTATACCCTGGCCACTCTGGTAATCATATGCCTCCTACCTGGTGGCCCATTCTCAGTGTAAAGCCTTGGAACTTAAACTGCAGGGACAGTGCAGGGAGAGGGTATAGCCATATGAATTACATTCTATTGCACCCACATTCATAGTTTATCCATTCTGTAGGTATTGTGCGACTTAACCATGTAGTGCCCTAAGATTCAAGTAGTGGCCCCATGACAGAGTGGGGATGGTGGCAGCAGCTGTGGCAATAGTGGCACCATGACAGAATGGTGATTGGGGTTGGCAGCAGCAGCAGTAATTGTGACAAGAGGGGCCCCATGACAGAGTGGGAAGGGGGAGACAGCAGCAGTGGCAGTAAGGCTGTGCTAACATCACTGTTTTTGTTTCCATTCCTCTGATCTGTCACCAGATCGGATCTGTCATCTGAGCCATAAAGCCTCTTTCAGACAGTATTTTGTCAGTGTTTTGCATCACTATTTGATAACTAATGTAAGCCAAAAACAGAGATAAAATGTAATGGAATTATTTGCATCACATCTGTGATTTGGACCCGCTCCTGCTTTTGGCTTATAAAATTCTGATCAAATACTGACGAAAAGAACGTATTGGCTGATTAATTTGGGTCTAGTTGGTGGAGTGATTTGTGTGTTTCATTCAGATAACCAACAACACTCCTCACGTATGTCAATAATCCAGCTGCCATATTTAATCCACCCAGCAAGTTTGGCCCATCTGGTTTTAACCTAATACAAAGAGTTATTTGACCCCAAGCGTTCCACATCCAACTTCCTGGAGGGCTAAGTGGCATTCAGCACTAACTGTTCTGTGTTGCCCTTACATGTCCAGGGCTGAAGGGATTGCCGTGTGTTTACCCTTTGCCGACAGGTGTAGGTTACTAGCTCAACGTCATTCGTCATAGGGATCAGGGATTGTAATATTGGAGTAGAATAATTTATTTGGTAAAAGAGTAATTTGTTCTCTAAAAAGCTAATTTGTTCACTACAAAACTCAAGTTTTCACTAAAAGAATCATTTTTCAGATAAAAAACTCATGGGCTACTCTGCTGTGCAATTTATTTGCACTGCCTACAGGGTGTTAAATAAGACCACCCTGTAACACTAAATCACAGTAACTGTTTGGCTAACAAAGACGTTAAATATCAGCGTGGACACACCACAAACAGTACAATGAGACAGGTGTATCACCCCAATTTGTGAATCAGGACTCAATAGAATTGTTTATCTATTAATCAATGTGGACACGGCACAGACAGTAGAATGTGACAGGTGTATGACCCCAATTTGTGAATCAGGGACCAATAGAATTGCTTATCTATTAATCAATGTGGACACGGCACAAACAGTAGAATGCGACAGGTGTATCACCCCAATTTGTATATACGGTATGGATAATTATGTGTAATTTTTTTTGAGAGATTCTTTTTGAGAGATTTTATAAAATGTTAATACTAGTTGTATTGGGCCCCAGATGGTGCTGTGAATAACAATTACTGAATGTGTACATTTTGTGTTGTGGGCATCCACTTCCTGGTCAACAATAGTGATGTCACAGGTAGTAGGGTATATAAGGTTGCATATTCACTGGTATGTGTATGCTTGAGAAAGGCTAAGGTATAGCCGAAACGTAGCATGTACCGAGGTGTGGTAATGGAATAAAGAGGATTTTTTTTCACCATAAGATGGATGCTGTCTTCAATTCCTTCTATTGATTTTGAAATTTGGAGCCGTTGTGACTGGACTCCAGGGAGAACGTGCATCCAGGACAACTATCAGCCACTCTACAGGTGCTGTACCAACTTTTTCTTTTCTTGCTGAATGAAGCTAGGACAGCCACTGATGTTTCTTCATTAGTGATAGTTTTCATGCGTCCACATTTTGGCAAATCGAACACTGAACCAGTTTCACGAAACTTGGCAAGCAGTTTGCTAACTGTAGCATGGGAGATGGGTGGTCTTGTAGGGTGTTTTGCATTGAAATCTGCTGCAATGACACGGGTACTGCGTTCACCAGACATCAACACAATTTCTATCCGCTCCTCACGTGTTAACCTCTGCGACATATCAATGGCTGTAAAGAAAGAGAAGCTTGTAAATAACTCATGAAAGAATAAAGTAACGTTAAAACCAAGCACACCATTGTTCATCCTGTGAAATTCTCAATATGTTTGATGTGTCACATGACCCTCTTCCCATTGAAAAAACTAAAGTTGCCGACTTCAAAATGGCCGCCATGGTCACCACCCATCTTGAAAAGTTTTCCCCCTCCCATATACTAATGTGCCACAAACAGGACGTTAATATCACCAACCATTCCCATATTATTTAGGTGTATCCATATAAATGGCCCACCCTGTATAACAGAACAGATTAAGTATGAATGGCGCAGCAGATGAACTAGATAAACGCTTCTATATATTAGACCTCCTGTTGCGGCTGAGTCTGACGCACAGTAAGTCTATGTATAACAGAACAGATTAAGTATGCATGCCGTAGCAAATGAACTAGATAAATGTGCCTATATATTAGACTGCCTGTTAATAATGAGACTAATATACAGTGAGACTCTGTATAACAGAACAGATTAAGAATGAATCGCGCAGCAGGTGAACAAGATGCACAGGGCAATTACACTGAGCCTGCACTGTCCATGCAGTCTCCCTATGTTCTCCCTATACTCTCCCTACTGTGTCTAAAACCTCTCACTACGATCTCCCTACACTGTACCTGCACTGTCCTTATCCATTATTTTATTATTATCATTACCAGAAAGCATAAGGAAATTTGGATTTGAACCAAATTTTTCCTGAAATTCAGATGGAAGTCAATTAGTTTCACTTGATTCGCTCAACACTAATTATAATATACCATTATTTGTCAATAATAATAATTACTTTTTTAATGTAAAATACCATTCTTTTATGCAGAATACTATTTTGTGACACAGGATGGAAATGGAAATGTTGGGTCAAACTGGCATGACCTCTGATTTGTTAATTATTCAATGAACATACCATACTAAGTACGATTATAGGCAAATCACTCAATAAATCATCCAAGCTATTGAGAGACTATTTCATTTTGTGACACAGAATGCCATTTACATTTCTTGATACAGAAAATAACTTGAGGGGGTACAGAATCCATTTTGGTTATTATATGGTGCTTCTGATCTGTTTTTGTATCCCGCCGTTATTGATTTTTAACTGATTTTTTTATTGTAAATTATGTACTAATAAAGTCTTGATTATTTAATGATTTAAGGGTATACTGTGTGTTTAATTCTATACTGGAGTGGCAGAAAATAATTTTGTATCACAGAATACAAATTTCTGACATACTAGAATTAGTATTCAAGTATTCTGACTAGAGATAAGCGAACATGCTCATCCGAGCTTGATGCTCGTTCGAGCATTAGGGTATTCGCCTATGCTCGCTACTCGGACGAGCATATCGCGATCCTCGAGGAAATGGCATCTTCCTCTTCCGGCATGTTAGGCGCCTTTTCTCAGCCAATCAACATGCAGGAGAGTCTTTGGTACCTCCTAGCATTACGTGGGGCCCCTACAAGTCGATAGCAGGGATTGGCTGGCCAGATCAGATGACCTGGAAATATAAGAATCTGGTCCTGCGCTGCTCGCGTCAGACGCCGCCTGCATGAGATTAGGGATAGAGCTGCTGTCTGTCAGGGAGAGACAAATAATCCAACAGCATTTCTAAGGGCTACAAGAACGTTTTTTTTTTGGTCTCCTCCTGGCTGCTGGCTGGGACTTGTAGTGCAGCTACCGCCATCTTGGCTGCACACTGTACACAGTGACTGGTGGCAGAAGGGACAGCACGTGGTCCACACAGACCCAAAAGAAATTGCCCAAAGGCCTCTCAGTACTCATTTTTGCTGATGCTGCTGCTGCTGTACCTTGGCTTGCTGGGATCTGAGGTGCAGTCTAGGGAAAATGTTTTTTTCTCATTTCTATACACTACAGTCCAGTGAACAATTATGTAGTGTACTGTACAGTAGCGTCAGTCTATGGAATACGTTTTTCTCTCATTTCTATACACTACAGTCCAGTGAACAATTATGCAGTGTACTATACAGTAGCATCAGTCTAGGGAATACGTTTTTCTCTCATTTCTATACACTACAGTCCAGTGAACAATTATGTAGTGTACTGTACAGTAGCGTCAGTCTCGAGAATATGTTTTTCTCTCATTTCTATACACTACAGTCCACTGAACAATTATGTAGTGTGCTGTACAGTAGCGTCAGTCTAGGGAATACGTTTTTTTATATATCCTACAGTGCAGTGAAAAATTGAGTGGTTTGCGGTGCAATAGCCGCCGTCTAAAGACTACGTTTTTCCTCTCAGTCATATATACTACAGTGCAGTGTGAAATTGTGTCGTGTGCTGCACACTAGCCAGAGTGTAGAAAATATACGGTTTTCCTCTCAGTTATATATTATACAGTGCAGTGCAAAATTCTGTCGTGTGCGGCACACTAGCCGGAGTGTACAAAATATACATTTTGTCTCTCAGTTATATATTATACAGTGCAGTGAAAAATTCTGTCGTGTGCTGCACACTAGCCGGAGTGTAGAAAATATACGTTTTTCCTCACAGTCATATATACTACAGTGCAGTGCAAAATTCTGTCGTGTGCTGCACACTAGCCGGAGTGTAGAAAATATACGTTTTTCCTCTCAGTCATATATACTACAGTGCAGTGCAAAATTCTGTTGTGTGCTGCACACTAGCCGGAGTGTAAAAAATATACATTTTGTCTCTCAGTTATATATTATACAGTGCAGTGAAAATTTCTGTTGTGTGCTGCACACTAGCCGGAGTGTAGAAAATATACGTTTTTCCTCTCAGTCATATATACTACAGTGCAGTGCAAAATTCTGTTATGCGCTGCACACTAGCCGGAGTGTAGAAAATATACGTTTTTCCTCATAGTCATATATACTACAGTGCAGTGCAAAATTCTGTCGTGTGCTGCACACTAGCCGGAGTGTAGAAAATATACGTTTTTCCTCTCAGTTATATATTATACAGTGCAGTGCAAAATTCTGTCGTGCGCTGCACACTAGCCGGAGTGTAGAAAATATACGTTTTTCCTCTCAGTCGTATATACTACAGTGCAGTGCAAAATTCTGTTGTGTGCTGCACACTAGCCGGAGTGTAAAAAATATACATTTTTGTCTCTCAGTTATATATTATACAGTGCAGTGAAAAATTCTGTTGTGTGCTGCACACTAGCCGGAGTGTATTAAATATACGTTTTTCCTCTCATTCATATATACTACAGTGCACTGCAAAATTCTGTCGTGTGCTGCACACTAGCCGGAGTGTAGAAAATATACGTTTTTCGTCTCAGTTATATATTACACAGTGCAGTGCAAAATTCTGTCATGTGCTGCAAACTAGCCGGAGTGTAGAAAATATACGTTTTGTCTCTCAGTTATATATTATACAGTGCAGTGAAAAATTCTGTCGTGTGCTGCACACTAGCCGGAGTGTAGAAAATATACGTTTTGTCTCTCAGTTATATATTATACAGTGCAGTGCAAAATTCTGTCATGTGCTGCACACTAGCCGGAGTGTAGAAAATATACGTTTTTTTCTCTCAGTTATATATTATACAGTGCAGTGCAAAATTCTGTTCGTGTGCTGCACACTAGCCGGAGTGTAGAAAATATATGTTTTGTCTCTCAGTTATATATTATACAGTGCAGTGCAAAATTCTGACGTGTGCTGCACACTAGCCGGAGTGTAGAAAATATACGTTTTTTCTCTCAGTTATATATTATACAGTGCAGTGAAAAAATTCTGTCGTGTGCTGCACACTAGCCGGAGTGTAGAAAATATACGTTTTTCCTCACAGTCATATATATACAGTGCAGTGCAAAATTCTGTCGTGTGCTGCACACTAGCCGGAGTGTAGAAAATATACGTTTTTCCTCTCAGTCATATATACTACAATGCAGTGCAAAATTCTGTCATGTGCTGCACACTAGCCGGAGTGTAGAAAATATACGTTTTTTCCTCTAGCTATATATTATACAAGTGCAGTGCAAAATTCTGTCGTGTGCTGCACACTAGCCGGAGTGTAGAAAATATACGTTTTGTCTCTCAGTTATATATTATACAGTGCAGTGCAAAATTCTGACGTGTGCTGCACACTAGCCGGAGTGTAGAAAATATACGTTTTTCCTCTCAGTTATATATTATACAGTGCAGTGAAAAATTCTGTCGTGTGCTGCACACTAGCCGGAGTGTAGAAAATATACGTTTTTCCTCACAGTCATATATATTACAGTGCAGTGCAAAATTCTGTCGTGTGCTGCACACTAGCCAGAGTGTAGAAAATATACGTTTTTCCTCTCAGTCATATATTATACAGTGCAGTGGCAAATTCTGTTGTGTTGCTGCACACTAGCCGGAGTGTAGAAATTATCGTTTTTGTCTCCTCAGTTATATATTATACAGTGCAGTGAAAATTCTGTCGTGTGCTGCACACTAGCCGGAGTGTAGAAAATATACGTTTTTCCTCTCAGTCATATATACTACAGTGCAGTGCAAAATTCTGTCGTGCGCTGCACACTAGTCGGAGTGTAGAAAATATGCGTTTTTCCTCTCAGTTATATATTATACAGTGCAGTGAAAAATTATGTCGTGTGCTGCAAACTAGCCGGAGTGTACAAAATATACGTTTTGTCTCTCAGTT
Organism: Rhinella marina; assembly: GCA_900303285.1. Taxonomy (NCBI): domain Eukaryota; kingdom Metazoa; phylum Chordata; class Amphibia; order Anura; family Bufonidae; genus Rhinella; species Rhinella marina. The sequence continues at coordinate 3,255 of ONZH01021187.1, read as the reverse complement.
ATATATTATACAGTGCAGTGAAAAATTCTGTCGTGTGCTGCACACTAGCCGGAGTGTAGAAAAATATAACGTTTTTTTCTCTCAGTTATATATTATACAGTGCAGTGAAAAATTCTGTCGTGTGCTGCACACTAGCCGGAGTGTAGAAAATATACGTTTTTCTCTCAGTCATATATACTACAGTGCACTGCAAAATTCTGTCGTGTGCTGCACACTAGCCGGAGTGTAGAAAATATACGTTTTTCGTCTCAGTTATATATTATACAGTGCAGTGCAAAATTCTGTCGTGTGCTGCACACTAGCCGGAGTGTAGAAAATATACGTTTTTCCTCTCAGTTATATATTATACAGTGCAGTGAAAAATTCTGTCGTGTGCTGCACACTAGCCGGAGTGTAGAAAATATACGTTTTTCTCTCAGTTATATATTATACAGTGCAGTGCAAAATTCTGTCGTGTGCTGCACACTAGCCGGAGTGTAGAAAATATACGTTTTTCCTCTCAGTTATATATTATACAGTGCAGTGCAAAATTCTGTCGTGTGCTGCACACTAGCCGGAGTGTAGAAAATATACGTTTTTTCCTCTCAGTTATATATTATACAGTGCAGTGCAAAATTCTGTCGTGTGCTGCACACTAGCCGGAGTGTAGAAAATATACGTTTTTCCTCTCAGTTATATATTATACAGTGCAGTGAAAAATTCTGTCGTGTGCTGCACACTAGCCGGAGTGTAGAAAATATACGTTTTTCCTCTCAGTCATATATTATACAGTGCAGTGCAAAATTCTGTCGTGTGCTGCACACTAGCCGGAGTGTAGAAAATATACGTTTTCCTCTCAGTCATATATACTACAGTGCAGTGCAAAATTCTGTCGTGTGCTGCACACTAGCCGGAGTGTAGAAAATATACGTTTTTTCTCTCAGTTATATATTATACAGTGCAGTGCAAAATTCTGTCGTGTGCTGCACACTAGCCGAGTGTAGAAAATATACGTTTTGTCTCTCAGTTATATATTATACAGTGCAGTGCAAAATTCTGTCGTGTGCTGCACACTAGCCGGAGTGTAGAAAATATACGTTTTTCCTCTCAGTTATATATTATACAGTGCAGTGAAAATTCTGTCGTGTGCTGCACACTAGCCGGAGTGTAGAAAATATACGTTTTTCCTCCAAGTTATATATTATACAGTGCAGTGCAAAATTCTGTCGTGTGCTGCACACTAGCCGGAGTGTTAGAAAATATACGTTTTGTCCTCTAGTTATATATTATACAGTGCAGTGCAAAATTCTGTTGTGTGCTGCACACTAGCCGGAGTGTAGAAAATATACGTTTTTTCCTCTCAGTTATATATTATACAGTGCAGTGAAAAATTCTGTCGTGTGCTGCACACTAGCCGGAGTGTAGAAAATATACGTTTTTCCTCTCAGTTATATATTACTACAGTGCAGTGAAAAATTCTGTCGTGTGCTGCACACTAGCCGGAGTGTAGAAAATATACGTTTTTCCTCTCAGTTATATATTATACAGTGCAGTGCAAAATTCTGTCGTGTGCTGCACACTAGCCGGAGTGTAGAAAATATACGTTTTTTCCTCTCAGTTATATATTATACAGTGCAGTGAAAAATTCTGTCGTGTGCTGCACACTAGCCGGAGTGTAGAAAATATACGTTTTTCCTCTCAGTCATATATACTACAGTGCAGTGAAAAATTCTGTTGTGTGCTGCACACTAGCCGGAGTGTAGAAAATATACGTTTTTTCTCTCAGTTATATATTATACAGTGCAGTTCAAAATTCTGTCGTGTGCTGCACACTAGCTGGAGTGTAGAAAATATACGTTTTTCCTGTTAGTTATATATTATACAGTGCAGTGCAAAATTCTGTCGTGCGCTGCACACTAGCCAGAGTGTAGAAAATATACGTTTTTCCTCTCAGTCATATATACTACAGTGCAGTGCAAAATTCTGTTGTGTGCTGCACACTAGCCGGAGTGTAGAAAATATACATTTTTCCTCATAGTCATATATACTACAGTGCAGTGCAAAATTCTGTCGTGTGCTGCACACTAGCCGGAGTGTAGAATATATAACGTTTTTCCTCACAGTCATATATACTACAGTGCAGTGCAAAATTCTGTCGTGTGGTGCACACTAGCCGGAGTGTAGAAAATATACGTTTTTCCTCTCAGTTATATATTATACAGTGCAGTCAAAAATTCTGTCGTGTGCTGCACACTAGCCGGAGTGTAGAAAATATACGTTTTTCCTCTCAGTCATATATACTACAGTGCAGTGCAAAATTCTGTCGTGCGCTGCACACTAGCCGGAGTGTAGAAAATATACGTTTTTCCTCTCAGTTATATATATACAGTGCAGTGCAAAATTCTGTCGTGTGCTGCACACTAGCCGGAGTGTAGAAAATATACGTTTTGTCTCTCAGTTATATATTATACAGTGCAGTGAAAAATTCTGTTGTGTGCTGCACACTAGCCGGAGTGTAGAAAATATAAGTTTTTCCTCTCAGTCATATATACTACAGTGCAGTGCAAAATTCTGTCGTGTGCTGCACACTAGCCGGAGAGTGGAAAATATAAGTTTTTTCTCTCAGTTATATATTATACAGTGCAGTGAAAAATTCTGTCGTGTGCTGCACACTAGCCGGAGTGTAGAAAATATACGTTTTTCCTCTCAGTTATATATTATACAGTGCAGTGAAAAATTCTGTCGTGTGCTGCACACTAGCTGGAGTGTAGAAAATATACGTTTTTTCTCTCAGTTATATATTATACAGTGCAGTGAAAAATTCTGTTCGTGTGCTGCACACTAGCCGGAGTGTAGAAAATATACGTTTTTCCTCTCAGTCATATATACTACAGTGCAGTGCAAAATTCTGTCGTGTGCTGCACACTAGCCGGAGTGTAGAAAATATACGTTTTTCCTCTCAGTTATATATTATACAGTGCAGTGCAAAATTCTGTCGTGTGCTGCACACTAGCCGGAGTGTAGAAAATATACGTTTTTTCTCTCAGTTATATATTATACAGTGCAGTGCAAAATTCTGTCGTGTGCTGCACACTAGCCGGAGTGTAGAAAATATAGTTTTTTCTCTCAGTTATATATTATACAGTGGCAGTGAAAAATTCTGTTGTGTGCTGCACACTAGCCGGAGTGTAAAATATACGTTTTTCCTCTCAGTTCATATATTATACAGTGCAGTGCAAAATTCTGTGTGTGCTCACACTGGGTGTAGAAAATATA
>ONZH01021186.1:0-14341 GCA_900303285.1 Rhinella marina | reverse complement strand
GGTCGTGAATGCAGAGGACTACGTCGGATTCGGTGGACTACGTCGGACCAGCTTTTTTTTTTTTTTTTTTTTCATAAAATGGTCAAACAGGGGTCTGGGGGAGTGTTTATTTCAATAAAATGTTTTATACTTGTGTGTGTGTATTTTTTTTCCAATACTACAGTTTTAGTAATTATGGGTATCTACAGACGGCCCTGATTACTAATACTAGGCTTAGTGCTTGCCGGAATGGCAGGCCAGCACTAACCCCAACATCTATTACCTCGGCACCCACCGCCACCAGGGGTGCCGAGAAGAGCCGGGTACCCGCAGGACCGGACCTTCTAAATTGAGGGTCTGGCTCTGGGGCGGCTGCAGGCTGGTACCATTAGGCTGGGAAGGGCCAATAACCGTGTCCCTTCCCACCCTGGTAGTGCCAGGCTGCCGCTGCTGGTTGTATCTGGCTGGAAAAGGAAAAAAGGGGGGGACCCCATGCCATTTTTTTACAAAAATAATTAAATAATTTTTTTAAAAAATGGCGTGGGGTCCCCCCCTTTTTTCCTTTTCCAGCCAGATACAACCAGCAGCGGCAGCCTGGCACTACCAGGGTGGGAAGGGACACGGTTATTGGCCCTTCCCAGCCTAATGGTACCAGCCTGCAGCCGCCCCAGAGCCAGACCCTCAATTTTGAAGGTCCGGTCCTGTGGGTACCCGGCTCTTCCCGGCACCCCTGGTGGCGGTGGGTGCCGAGGTAATAATGTTGGGGTTAGTGCTGGCCTGCCATACCGGCAAGCACTAAGCCCAGTATTAGTAATCAGGGCCGTCTGTAGATAGCCATAATTACTAAAACTGTAGTATTGGAAAAAAAAAATACACACACAAGTATAAAACATTTTATTGAAATAAACACTCCCCCAGACCCCTGTTTGACCATTTTATGAAAAAAAAAAAAAAAAGCTGGTCTGACGTAGTCCACCGAATCCGACGTAGTCCTCTGCATTCACGACCCTGAAAAATAGAAAACAAACACACAAACACAGACCACTTACCTCTTCCTGCACTGGGATAATACACACAGCGATGTCACTGTACAGGGATAATAAACACAGTGATGTCACTGTACAGGGATAATGAACACAGTGATGTCACCGTACAGGGATAATAAACACAGTGATGTCACCGTACAGGGATAATAAACACATTGATGTCACCGTACAGAGATAATACACACAGCGATGTCACAGTACAGGGATAATACACACAGCGATGTCACTGTACAGGGATAATAAACACAGCGATGTCAGTGTACAGAGATAATAAACACAGTGATGTCACCGTACAGAGATAATAAACACAGTGATGTCACCGTACAGAGATAATAAACACAGTGATGTCACAGTACAGAGATAATAAACACCAGTGATGTCACAGTACAGGGATAATAAACACAGTGATGTCACTGTACAGGGATAATAAACACAGTGATGTCACCGTACAGAGATAATAAACACAGTGATGTCACAGTACAGGGATCGGCGTCTCGTGGCCCAATCAGACCTCAGATCAGCGTCTCGTGCCCCCATCAGACCTCAGGTCGGCGTATCATGCCCCCATCAGACCTCAGGTCAGCGTCTTGAGCCCCCATCAGACCTCAAATAGCGTCTTGTGCCCCCATCAGACCTCAGGTCAGCTTAATGTGCCCCATCAGACCTCAGGTCAGCTTAAATGTGCCCCCATCAGACCTCAGATCGGCTTAATGTGCCCCATCAGACCTCAGGTCAGCTTAATGTGCCCCATCAGACCTCAGGTCAGCTTAATGTGCCCCATCAGACCTCAGGTCAGCTCTTGTGCCCCCATCAGACATCAGATCAGGGTCTTGTGCCCCATCAGACCTCAGGTCAGCTTAATGTGCCCCATCAGACCTCAGGTCTGCTCTTGTGCCCCCATCAGACATCAGATCAGGGTCTTGTGCCCCATCAGACCTCAGGTCAGCTTAATGTGCCCCATCAGACCTCAGGTCAGCTTAATGTGCCCCATCAGACCTCAGGTCAGCTCTTGTGCCCCATCAGACATCAGATCAGGGTCTTGTGCCCCATCAGACCTCAGGTCAGCTTAATGTGCCCCATCAGACCTCAGGTCAGCTCTTGTGCCCCCATCCATCAGACCTCAGGTCAGCCATTTTCTGCCCCCATCAGACCTCAGGTCAGCCAAACCACACCCCCCCCAGATCACACAGCCAGCCCAGGAGGAAGTGCGCGGCCAGGAGTCGGAGACCGACGCCAGCGGCAGGGTAAGAAGCATTAACCCCTGCCCCCCCAAGCTCCCTCCCCCCCCAAGCCCCCTCCCCCCAGTGTCCTAGAGTCCGGGCCCCATAGGGCAGTACCAGTTGTACTGCCCTATCGGCGGCCCATACCGGCCGGTTGTAAGGGGGCCCCCCCCCACGTGACCTATTGGTGGGCCCGGTGCAGATGCACCATATGCCCTATGAATAAAGCGGCCCTGATTGGGGTAGGTCTTGAGGAACCGCTGAACCACAAGATTGAACACGTGGGCCAGGCAGGTTTTATATGCAGTGTTTATATGGGTTGTTGTTACTTTGGGAAATAGTATTGGTGTATAATGGCACATGTGTGAGTCTGCCGAGTTGCAGAGCCACCACCAGGTTACGCCCGTTGTCACACACAACCATGCCTGGTTTGAGTTTCAGCGGCGCCAGCCAAAGATCGGTCTGCGCCATAATGCCCTGTAACAGCTCTTGGGCGGTGTGCCTCTTGTCACCTAAGCTCAGCAGTTTCAGCACAGCCTGTTGGCGCTTATCCACGGCAGTGCTGCTGCGCCTAGAGCTACCGACTGAAGGCGCCGTGCTCACAGATTGTATTTGAGAGTAGGAGGAGGAGGAGGAGGGGTTGGAGGAAGAGGCATAATAAGTCTGAGAAACCGTGACCGAGGTAGGCCCCGCAATCCTCAGTGTGGGCATTACATGAGCGGCCCCAGGGTCAGACTCGGTCCCAGCCAACACCAAGTTAACCCAATGTGCCGTCAGGGAGATATAGTGTGGACCTTCTCAGTAACCGCGTTGGTCAGGGCACGGATGATGTTCTCTGAGACGTGCTGGTGTAGGGCTGGGACGGCACATCGTGAAAAATAGTGGCGGCTGGGGACCTAGTACCGAGGGACAGCCACCGCCATCAGGTTGTGGAAAGCCTCAATCTATACAAGTCTATAGCGCAGCATCTCCAGGCTCAGCAGTTTGAAAATATGGACGTTTAGGGCTTGTGCATGTGGGTGGGTGGAATTGTATTCGCGTTTGCGCTTGCGCTCCAATGTCTGATGCTGCGCTGGGACACATTGGTGTAGGGTGTGGAGGATCATGGAGGTGAAGGGGTGGTTGTAGGGCGGGAGGCGCTCGTGCCGGGGTCCTGGGCGGGGGGTTGACTCGCAAAGCCAGCATGTGACACAGGGGAAGGAGCAGTGGTGTGATCCGCAAAAGGTGAACGGCCCTGGTTCCATTGAGTCGTGTGCCTGTGCATGCTGGTAGTGGTTAGGCTGGTAGTGGTGCCTCCCCTGCTGATCCTGGTATGGCACAAGTTGCACACCACGGTCCGTCGGTCATCCTCACTTTCTTTAGCGAACTTGCGAACATCTAGGCCTCGGCACGGGAGCTTCACTCCGTGAAACAGTTGCTGATCTACTTGCTCTGGCCCTGCTTCTCCCTCTGGCCACCCCACTGCCTCTTCCAACCTGTTCTGGTGCTGCTCATCATCATCCGACACCTCTTCTCTTGACGCACTACTTGCACTAAGTCCACACTCTCATCACCCACAGACTGCGAAAGTTCTAAATTTTGGGCATCGGGACAGAGCAACTGCTCAGGTTGCTGTTGAGCAGTGGTTTGTGTCTCTGGGTAGGGTCTTGAAAAGACTTCCTGTGAGTATGCCGGATCTAAATCCATATTTTCCATGGGGGGGGGAAGGCTGGGGGGAAGGAGGTTGAGCTGGAGGAGCCAGAGGTCTACTCCCTTCGCTAAAGTGGGTGGACTGTGTGGAAGACTGGGTGGTGGATAAATTACTGGACACATTATCCGCTATCCACGTCATCACCTGTTCGCACTGTTGTGGTTTCAATAGTGGTGTACCACGTGACCTTGTAAGTTGCGAGATGAAGCTAGGGAGCGAAACTCTGCGGCATTCCACTGCTCCTTCATCAGTAGGTACTGTGTCATCCTGCCCAGGACCACGGCCTCTGCCCCCCTACATCACTTGGACGCCCACGTCCTCGACCCTTAGCCCTTTGGGTTCAATGTTTTGTGTAATCACTAAACTGTCGAATTAATACCACACACCACAGAATTTTTCACTGGACTGTATTAAATGTATCTGAGAGAAAAAATGTATTCTCTAGACTGCCACTAGTGTAACGCACACCACACAATTTTTCACTGCACTGTAGGATATATGAATGAGAGAAAAAAATGTATATTTTCTAGACTCCGGCTAGTGTGCAGCACATGACAGAATTATGTACTGCACGTAGCATATATAACTGAGAGAAAAAACGTATACCCTAGACTGATGCTACTGTACAGCACATGACATAATTGTTCACTGGACTGTAATATATATAACTGAGAGAAAAAACATATTCCCTAGACTGCACTACAGATCTCAGCAAGCCAAGGTACAGCAGCAGTAAAAATGAGTACTGAGAGGACTTTGGGCAATTTCTTTTGGGTCTGTGTGGACCACGTGCTGTCCCTTCTGCCACCAGTCGCTGTGCACAGCGTGCAGCCAAGATGGCGGTAGCTGAACTCCAAGTCCCAGCCAGCAGCCAGGAGGAGACAAAAAAAAAGGTGCTTGTAGTCCTAAGAAGGGCTGTTGGGTTATTTGTGGGTGATTCCTGCCTAACCAACATCTAAATTCAGGCCCTAACACTCTCCCTGACAGACAGCAGCTCTATCTATAATCTCATGCAGGCGGCGTCTGACGTTCACCGCCATTCCGTGTCAGGGTAAAATTTTAAGTGCTTCACCTGCTACCTCAGTCTCACTTGGTCACTCTGGGTTCACCACCATGCTGTGTCAGGGTACATTTTTGGGTGGTTCACCTGCTACCTTAATCTAACTTAGTCACCAAGCTGTCACCATCCTGTGTCAGGCTTATGCCTGCGTCGAGGGGCCGGGGATAGGACAGCAGTGCGAGCATGGGCAGCGGTGTCACCCGCAGGTGGTGATGGACCTTCGTTGCACCTAGTTGGGTACTTTCCTAACATGTGCCAGCGCATGTGCCTTGCCCATCTTGGTCTGGGTCAGCACAATTGTCTTGAGGGTTACCCCAAGGCTGTTGGCCAGAATGTGGGGTAATGGTACGATTAGGCAGCCTCAGAGGCATCCATGCATGCTGCCGCCGCTGTTTCCTATCCATTTCCGTGGTGTTTCCATCATTTTCTGAGGTTTCCAGGTTTTCACCCAGCCTTCCCTAGGCAGAGCCTTGGTCTCCTGCAAAAAATGCTCGAGTCTCCCATTGACTTCAATGGGGTTCGTTATTCGAAACGAGCACCCGAGCATCGGGAAAAGTTCGTCTCAAATAACGAGCACCCGAGCATTTTAGTACTCGCTCATCTCTACTTACAAAGTTTCTGAAAACACTCACAAAAATGGTGTGGGGAGACCTGTCCATGTTTGACAAGACTACATATCATGAGTTAGGTGGAAGACCGGAACTCCTGTAGCTATTTACAGTATATCAAGGGGAGTGCAAAGCAAATGGAGAGGGGAATGTTTATCTTGTCACAGACAGTGACCTGATCACTAATGTGGCTATGTTAGTGTGGACATAGCTCTATATTATGAGGCATATTTTGAACATGATTAAAGGAGCAGGAGAGGGTGTGATAATATCTTTGAAAATAAGTTCCTACAAATTTACGGGGGCATCCAAATTTGGCAAAAAAATGTATTACCTCTGCAAGTTATTGAATTAAAGTCTCAATTGTTTACTTCCAACAGATGAAAATACTGGACATTTATGATGACTCATATAATGACTTGTGCCCCTGTGTGATCACTTTAAGAGCCAACATTCCTTCATATGTGAACATTTCCTGTTGGATGCTGTTAAAGGGAGTCTGTCACCTCATTTTCACCTATATAACTAACAGCGGTGCCCCACAGAAGATTGCAGACACATCTCAGACATACCTGTGTGCACTGTGTGTCTGTATTACATGTCACATCTCAGACATACCTATGTGCACTGTGTGCTGTATTACATGTCACATCCCAGACATACCTGTGTGCACTGTGTGTCTGTATTACATGTCACATCCCAGACATACCTGTGTGCACTGTGTGTCTGCTATTACATGTCACATTCCCTAGACATACCTGTGGTGCACTGTGTGTGGTATTACATGTCACATTCCCAGACATACTGTGTGCACTGTGTGTGTATTACTATGTCACATCCGCAGACATACCTGTGTGGCACTGTGGTGTCTTGTATTACATGTCCCATACCCAGACATACCCTGTGTTTAAGCCCCAGAATGTTGTGTGTCTGTATTATATGTCCCATCCCAGACATACCTGTGTGCACTGTGTGTCTGTATTACATGTCACATCCCAGACATACCTGTGTGCACAGTGTGTCTGTATTCCATGTCCAGGAAAAGCACTTTTATTCTGCAGGAAAACAGCTCCCAAGTGCCCGCCTGAAAGTGAAACTAAAAACAGCTTTCTCTTCCGACTCGATTTCTAACAGCTATATCTTCTGATATACTGGATATAATGCTATGATTTTGGTATCATTTTAAAGCTTGGAATGCCAGCTTTCACACAAGGTCAGAAATTTTTCAATCTGCTACCAATCCCAAGATATGAGCATTAAAGCAGCCCTCCCCTCTTCAGTCTGGTGTGCTTTGAGCACTTGCAGCAGCAGAGCCGGGCACTTGGGAGCTGTTTTCCAGCAGACTAAAAGTGCTTTTTTTGGACATATAATACAGACACAAAGTGCACACAGGTATGTCTGGGATGTGTCTGCAATCTTCTGTGAGGCAGTGCTCTTAGTTATGTAGGTGAAAATGAGGTGATAGACTCCCTTTTTATGAAAACCCCTTTGCATAATAAAGCAGACCAAATAATCAGCTGATCAATGCAGGTTAGTTTCAGGTGCCAAGGGAAACTTAGTCTGGCCATATACTTTGGAGGTAAAATTAATTACAGAGGTGGTAATCCTTATTTTGACACTTAATACAGTATGTTAAAAGTCCCATGACCAATGTAAAAAAACAGACATCATATGGTACATGATAATCTCTTTCTAACAAAGCTAGAACCAGACCTGTACCTCACATGGATCCAGAGATCTCCCCATTCATTGCTCTGCTAGATTTTTATCAAGCTGACCGCTCAAGGGGAGTGTCTTATCTGCTGCAGCTAAGGGGCATGTCTCAGCTCTCCCTATCACAGCTCAGGAGGCGTGTCTCAGCTCTCCCTATCACAGCTCAGGAGGCAGTTGAAGGATGAAACGGAGCGTGTGTGGCCATCTCAGTGAGCAGGTAAAAAAAAACAGCAGGTGGCGCTATACAGATACATTTTATTGAACAATTCAGTGGCTATGCTAAATTTCTAATTACATGCAATTACAAAAGTATTCAAATTCCAGGTTGTGGGACAACCCCTTTAAGTAAGCAGTTGCTCGAAACTTTTACTTGAAAAAACAGCCCCTTTAAAGGGGTTATCCAAGATATGCCCAGGCCCCTCACACAGATTGTACTCACTGCTAACACTTTTTATGCCAGAATGGTTGCATCTCTCTGTTGTTCAGATGAAAACATCCGGCGATGGGGGAGGGGTGGTACAGCCAATAGCAGGCCTCAACGGGAACGAGCCTCCTTAGCATCGCAGGTAATGTTAGGGAGGCTTGTTCTCGTCACAGCCTGCTATTGGCTGCCCCCCCCCCCATTCCTGGTTCCGGGGAGTGAGGTAAATACAATCTGTGTGAGGGGCTTGGGTCTAAGGGGGGGGGCATTATAGATCTTGGATAACCCCTTCAATTGTTCATGAGATTTTATTTTCTGGAATCACACACAAAATTAATGATCAGAGTAAACGTTCATTTGACATCTTATAATTCAAAAATCTCCTTATTTTTCTTAAAAATTTCCCTTTTACCATAAACCGCCAAGAAAAGGAAATTCTTGAATAATTTCAACATCAATTCTTTTGCTGCTACTATCTTCCCCTGGGACTTTCCATGTTTCATTTTCTGTATAAATCCAACTTTCAATTCCTTTTTTGAAGGAAAAAAAAATTATTAACATTTTCATAAATGGAAGTTGGATGTAAAATCTTAAAATGTAATGATAAACTCGTTCACTGCTTGAATGAAAAAAAGGAAGAATTCTTTACAATGACGTGAACTGACTGCAAGGATTTTTTTTGGCAGAGTCAGTATCGTTACAGCTCAGCCCTGCCAAATGCTACTAGTTTATGATACATTTGACAGTTGTATTGTACGTCAATAGCAGTAACGCCCCAGCACCTGCTTATAAGATCTTCTCAATCAGACCCCTCCCGAAACATCATCACATCTATGATTAGAAGCAAAATAATGACTGGTTCCAGTCAATAGCAACACTAAACAAAAAGCAACTAAGGAAAAATAAAGCGTCACATGTTCAATATCTGAGGTCTCCTGGGTAGGGTGGGAGGAAAGAAAGCAATGCCCAAAAGGCCCAAGGCTTACACAAACAGCATTGTTTACAGACCATAATTGAAAGGTTATTTTCTCTTTGTCTGGGACCTCCCACAATATCTAGACGTGAAGGACTCCCATAAAGTCGTAAAACACTGATAATCCTCTTTTGTTTTTTGCTTCTTCAGTAGAGTGTAAGAACTGCGGTATAAATTTGTAGGAAGGTGGTGACCAAAACTGATATTGTGACGTGAGAGTCTTAGCACTGACCTGATACAGCTGAATCAGTTTGAATGTGAGAATATTCAGCCGTCCCAGAGCTCCACTAGTCTGTCAAGTGAGCCTGTGGAAAAGCCACCATCTTCAATAACTGTAACAGTGTGTTTCATGAAATGTGCCCTTTACCTGTGGAGCCAACTATAACCACCAGCCTTATGCACCTCTACGAATTAAAGTCTATTTGTGATTGAACTATAGGTGTTGTCTGCTTGTAGTCAACACCTAGATATATCAGGGTGTACCCACACTACCACCGCTTAGACACTCTACAAAATCACACACTTTGTAGAAGAAGTGGGTAAGCAAAGAGAAGGATATGCATCCATGTCTTTGGATACATTAACTGGATCTTAACTGTATTATCAGAGGTAATTCAGCTCCCCTAAGAGTGCACCTTCTGTATATAAGGGTGGGGGGTTGACTCATGTTAGAGTACTAGGCTATAGTTTAGTACTGAAGTTCTTTCTGTTACCACAGCAACGGGTACGACCAAAAGCATATCTACCTCAATGGCCCTGATTTATCATACCATCACTCCAGAATTCTGGCATCAAAAAGTCGCAAAATAGGGCTTTTGTGACTTGTTTGCGCAAAATTTTGCGACTTTGTAATATGGGTGGAAAAGTGGGTGTGGTTAGCTATGTTAATGAGTTTCACTCCAGATTTATCATTGCGACTTTTTTAAAAAGTCGCAAAATAGTCGCAATCTCACTCCAGGAGGAGGGTGGAGTATGAAAAGTGGAGTAGCTTCTCTAGACAGAAGTGTTAGGTTTAAGGACAAGCCACATTTATCAAACAACCTGTGACGTTTGATAAATGTGGCACAAAGTACTTCAACATAGATGCAAGCAAAACTGACTTCAAATATTCTCCTAATAATAAATTCCCCCCAATGTGTCTAGGGATTTTACGGGAATAATTTACAATGGCTGTTAGCAACCTGTCCTAGAATGTGAACAAGACTGGTTGCCTCAACTTTCAGAAACGCCAAGGCAGGTGAGGGGATGGGACTTCACTACACACTGCACTGCTCTACACTAGATGGTAATGATGTGATCCTGCCTACGATATGCCATCATGGCTGGGCAGCCTGACAGGAACACTCACCAATATGTAGTACATACAAGTGCCAGAACGTAGTGTGTAGTATTCCCCTGCTCCCTCACCCTCCTTGACAGTTCTGTAAGTGGTAGTTACCAGTCATGCTCAGATTCTAGGACAGGTTGCTGTGGCCATTGATTCCCATTACGTAGACCACCACATTAATAACACACAATTTAAGAAAAAAAGTTCAAACAAAATCCAACAAACTTTGATTTGTTCCATACTACAGTACTGTGCAAACATTTTAGGCAGGTGTGGAAAAAATGCTTTAAAAATAAAGTTTTAATATTTTATTTTTATTGATTAACAAAATGCAAAGTGAATGAGCAAAAGAGAAACTTAAATCAAATAAGTAATTGGCATGACCCCCTTATGCCTTCAATACAGCATCAGTTCTTCTGGGTACACTTACACATGTTGGAGTTGTTCAAAACATTTTGGAAAACTAACCACAGAACTTCTGTGGATGTAGGATTGCTCAGATCCTTCTGTCTCTTCATGTAATCCCAGACAGACTGGATGATGTGGAGATCAGGATTCTGTGGGGGCCATATCATCATGCCCAGCTTTCCTTGTTCTTCTTTACGCTGAAGATAGTTCTTAATGCCATTGGCTGTATGTTTGGAGTCATTGTCCTGATGCAGACTAGATTATAGCAATAGTAAGTGAACATTCCCAGCAGAATATGATCCACTCTACTACCAGCTGAGAGTGATATGAGATTGTCTTTCTAATCATTTCAGAACCTAGCGATCCTTTAGTCAACTGGTGGACCAGTCCAGGCTCTTGTTAAGTCGTATTTAACATTTCCTCTACCAGGATGCACAAAGGGTATTTCTCAACAGGCAAGTCTCAACAGGTTCTTCTCTGCATTTCTCACTGCTCATGGAGTTTCTTCAGTCTGGATTTTCCCCACCTCGGCAGAGTTTTCAGCTCTTCTTCGATTTCTCAAAATATTTGTCCCATAGTTTTTCCTTTCTCCAGCTTCCTAAAAATCCACACAGGGAAGGCATAGGATGGCATATATAGATGGCGGTGGACCTCAGAACCATCTCCAATGGTGGGCCCAAGGAACCCCAATGAAAAGTCATAGTACACAATAGCACATTTTTGGGGATCTAAATCTTGTAACACTACCCAAGAGCTTCAAACTAGATTTCTCAGATTGTTCAGATTTTTGTAAATCCTATACATGGACCACTTCACAGTCTTTCCAGCCCACAGTAATCCGGTGAATATGTATTTTTCTTACATTTAAGTATATAGCTTGTTACTTGGACTTCTCAATTCTTCATATAAAATATGGGCTGTTATAGCACACAAGGGTAGGTGATCATCCAAGACTTGGCAATTACGTCTTCTCATCTGGATTAAGATCAGTTTGACAATGGAACAAAAGGAAGATTTTCAGCAGAATAGAGCCAAAGTTTACATAAGTAAACTCTTTGATGTTCAAACTCTAATTAGTTTGTGAAATCTCTTATTTCTTAAACTTGTGGTTGATTAAAAAGGTGGATTAATACTGATGAAATTAATTCACAGGATAAAGCTGCTTCCTTCCTCATTGCAAGACAATTTCTAGTTTGGAAAGCCCCTTTTTGTGCTTGTACATTTTCATATATGATTACACAACAGGGGAATATTATGTGTATAAAATCTGGAAAATTAGATTAATGAGCAGCTAATTGTTTTCAATAAGGTCTGCTATTGTCTGGGTTTCTATGTTCAGGTTTTTATACAGTTTTTGAAGCCAAATCCAGGAATGGATCATAAATGGAGAACATGTAAAAAGAAAACCATGAGTCTTGACTTGAAAACCCAGCCGGAAGAAATTCAAAAGTTTAGAAATATTATGACAGAAAACTATTATATGAGCCAAACTAAGCTCTCTGAAGGACCATGGGGAAAATATTCTTGTTGGTCCTCACTGGCTACAGGTAAAATATGAAAATTGTACAGCTACAATATAATAACTGATAAACACTAAAACAATAACAATCAAAAACTACCAAAAATCATACCCAAAAATAGAGTGACCAAATTATAAGCACTCAAATGATGGTGGAAGAGGCTTCTTGATGGTGGAGATGTAATGGTGTTTACCTCTTCTGTCTTCCTTATAATGTGTTCCTGTGTACTATGAACTTGCCAGGATACATTTTGTGTTAAATGCTCTACGGGAAAATAAGAACATCTAAACTATATTGTAGTTTCCGACAGCAGCTGTGGTATGTTTTACTCTGTCCTCTACATATCAGTTCACAAGTGGACACAGGCAGGACAGGACCTTCATTTTTCAATACCCAAGATAAAATACTTAAAGGGGTTGTCTCAGTTCAGTAAGTGGCATTTATCATGTAGAGGAAGTTATTACAAGGCACTTACTAATGTATTGTGATTCTCCATATTGCTTCCTTGGCTGGCTGGATTCATTTTGCCATCACATTATACACTGCTCGTTTCCATGGTTGCGACCACCCTGCAATCCATCAGTGGTGGTCGTGCTTGCACACTATAGGAAAAAGCATCAACCTCTCTGGTGGCTGTGACTGTGGGAGCGCACATAGGCTGGTGCTTTTTCCTATATTGTGCAAGCACGACCACCACTGATGGATTGCAGGGTGGTCGTAACCATGGAAATGAGCAGTGTATAATGTGATGGAAAAATGAATCCAGCCAGCAAAGGAGACAATATGGACAATCACAATACATTAGTAAGGGCCTTGTATTAACTTCCTCTACATGGTAAATGCCACTTGCTGAAGTGAGACAACCCCTTTAAAGTAGATTGCTAAGACTTTGATATTAATGGTTTACCTTTGGTATAGGCCATCAATATCAAATCTTTGAGGCTCCAGCATCTAGCACCCCCACTGATCAGCTGACAGAAGAGGCCACATCACACTGCTAAGCATCGCGTTCCCTTCATTGTTTACCATCAGGATGCGGTTGTGACTGGTACCTCAGTGCTCTTCAGCTCTATCTCATTCAAGTGAGTGGGACTAAACTGCAATATCAGGTACAGCCACTGCCTATGGATAAGTCAATATTAGAGTCCTGGAAAACCCATTTAAGGGATTTATTTATGTTAAAGTGTACTTCCAGTTAGAAACAAGTTTTCGGAAATGAATAGTAACAGGATAATATAAAAACTTTGTAATATATCTTTTTAAAGTATTATGATTCCTCATGGGTTTCTCATCCTCTTCCCTTCACTCAGCCTCCACCCTCACACATGAAAGTCTATGGAGGGGGGGGGGGATGTGAGGAGACTGCTCAAAAGCGCTAAGTGTGGCAGATGTAGAAAAAGATTCAAAAATCACCATAGATTGTTGACAAAATGAAAAAATGCCATGAAACTATTACACGTCAATGAACAGCCAGAATCATATTTCCCCAAATGCCCTCAATCGTAGAATACTCCACACACTCTATGAACTTTATGATAGGGGTGAATGGGACTCACCAGGAAATGTCTGGCTCTATGCTATGAAATTGCTGTGATTTTTCAAGACAAATAAACAGGCATATTTCCAGTTGTAGATCTTTGGAATTCCGCATGTAAGAATTCCATGTAGTCAAGGGCAAATTAAGGTAAAATAATTTGTTGCCAAATAAATATTCATACAACATCATGTTATGTGACCTAATCCAATGCAAGACAGAGAAACACAAAAAGGTTTTTACTGAAGGGATCCTCCACTTTGTGAATGTGGGCCGAGAACACCCCAACAGAAGGCAGAATTCTCCATTTCTGAAGAACTGACCTATTCCATTGACATATTGAGGATCCCAGCCTTCACTATGGAATGATAAAATCATTAGCATAGGTGTACTGTAAGGATGGGAACACACATGCAGTTTTTGATGCAGAGACAGTGTGTATCCAAAAGAAGAGAAGGTATAATGGCTAGGTTTATACTTTTCCTTCCTGTTGGATTTGGTTCCAAAAACTGCACCAAAAACATCTCTATTAGAGATGAGCGAGCACTAAAATGCTCAGGTGCTCGTTATTCGAGTCGAACTTTTCCCGATGCTCGGGTGCTCGTTTCGAGTAACGAACCCCATTGAAGTCAATGGGAGACTCGAGCATTTTTTGCAGGTGCAGTGCCCGGTGTGCCGCGGTTGCTACGGGGGCGACCCTTTCCCCCTCCAGGGCCCTCTAAGGTGTTTCCCTTTATGTCCCAGTGGTAGGAGTGCCAAGGGATATTTAGGCCACTCACGTCTTTAGTGGTGTTGTCACGGTGTTCCTACCTCGTGAGACGAACAGGCCCAGGCGGTGGCTC
>ONZH01021185.1:0-71884 GCA_900303285.1 Rhinella marina | reverse complement strand
AAAAGTTGAAACTGAGCATGTGCGGCCTGCTCAGTGAATAGGTCAAAGAAATAAGAAATTAAGTGGTCCTATACAGATACATGTTATTGAATAACTCAGTAGCTATACAAAATTTTTAATGACATGCAATTACAAAAGTATTCAGATCCAGGTGCTGGTTTGAAAACTGTAGAATATTTTTCGTGAAACAACCCCTTTAAATAGATTATATTTTTAAATGATTATTATTAAATGTTAAGTTTTATGTATAGCTTACACTCTCCCACTTCCCTTTGGGTTATTTATTTAACATCAATATTTTCCTCAGGAATGGTCATCAATATCTGATCAGCAGGAGTCCAACACCTGGCACCCGCGACCATCAACTGTTTGAAGAGGAGGTAGATCTCTATGCAAGCGTTACTTCATCTTCATTACACTGCACTTTATCTTGGAAATGCAGTGTAATGACAAATACTCGCTCCACTCAAGTGAATGGAGTAAGTACCTGTACATTACTACGACACCGCTCCATAGGAGATGAGGCATGGTGTGAAGACCGGGAGTGCTGGGTTTCAGAACCCTGGCCGATCAGATATTGATGACCTATCCTCAGTATAAACGGCAGGACAACCCCTTTAATGGCAGCTGTTTATATGATATAACCATATAATACATAGATGGAAGAGCAGAACACCCTTTAACATTTGCATAATAAGGCACGTGGAAAGGTTGAGTAGACATCACTTTTAATGGAAATGTGTCATCAGAAAATTACATGTTGTTTAAATGACCTAAGCTATAGACAGGAGCTGAACTCATTGAATTCTTTGGGATATTTTTCTAGGCATGCTCTGTGACCAGTGCAGAGGAGGAAAGAGGGGGTAGGTAAGCTGTAATATCACCTATTGTAAATGGTGGATCCTGTGTTATCTATATAGAGGTGTTACTTGTCATTGTAATTCTGCCTGTGATGATAACAAAATATATACTGAAAAGTTACCTTTTAAAGTTATATATTAATATAGATAGTGATCTAAAAAAAAAAAATATGTTTAACATAAAAACTTGACTTAAATAATAGGTCATTTTCTGATGACACATTCCCTTTACGTCTTGCTCTTATCTATGTTTGATGTAGTTATAGTTTTAAGGGGAAAAATGTATGTAGCGGTAAGAATCCACCTCCCCCTAATGTTATTTGTCATTATAAATATGATATGACACTTTTCAATCAGTGTGTTTCTTAATATATAGCAAATCAGTACACAGCTATAATTTATAAAACAGAGAAAAAAAATCAATTTAGAAATCCCCTCCATCTTGATTTTTTTTCAAAGGTTTTCTATCACTGGTGACTTGCCTGCATTAAATTTCTTATTTTTTAAAAGGAAGAAACATTTATGTGTTGCATCAGGCTTAATTTGTAAACATTATAGAAATATTTTTTGAAATATGACATTTTATAGTTTGCCAGCAGTGTATTATGCTTTTGTCAGCATCATTTGCAAATAGTTATCTGTGCAAGTGCATTTTTATGCTTTAATCCCAAGGAAATATTGAATTATATATACCATGAAATATTTCAAGATGTTTTGACTACTGACTGCGGTAAATTAGTCTCAGTACAATTTATGAATTATAATGAAATGAAAATAATTATCAGTTAGTCATACAATATATGAATTGGTTTTGAATGTGGTTCAAAGTAATAAATAATCCCATAGAAACACAATATAGCCTATGTCAATGAAATCTTCTATCGTGTACACAGTCTTTGAAATAGACATTTAGCAAACAGAGATACTAGAGAGATAAACTTCATATGGTGTCCAAAATAAAAATTGAACAGAAGACATATTGCATTCTTTGACCTTAGGGGGGCTGTGGGCTTGGCTCCAGGTGGAGTGAGTGATCTGGTTATCAGATGGTACTCAGCTGCTGAGATGGTTTATGGACTTTACATAGCATGTATCTTTAACCCTTATGCCCCTTTCACACGAGCGGGAGACTCGCATGTCTACCACAACGCATCTACAGGGCTCGACTCTGCACGGACAGGGATCGCATAGCATTATATGCGATCCCAGTCAGTGCCGGAGTCCAGACCTGTAGATGCGTTGCGGGAGACATGCGAGTCTCCCGCTCGTGTGAAAAGGGCATTAGAGTACCAGCGCCGTACATGTACAGCGCAAAAAGCCGGGACACAAGCCGAGGTGCTGGACCCCTGCTGAATGCGCCAGCATTGGTGAAAACACAGATGCCGGCGCATTAACCCTTCATGTGCCGCGGTCAGCGCTGACCATGGCACATATGGTGTGCGGGAGTTCAGGATGGCGAGCGGGGGGCCATCAGGTCCTCGCACTGCTGTGACGGGGACCCGATGGCTCAGATAGCATCCCGATGCCTTCTTTAGGTATCGTGGCTGCTATCCCTGCGTGCCTGTGCGATCCAGCCCCCTGGATCGCACAGGAAGCAGGCTGTAAGTGTATTACATTGAGTAATACACTTACAGCCAATGCATTACAATACAAAAGTATTGTACTGCATTGTAAAGGGGATCAGACCCACAAAAGTTAAATAAAGTTAAAAAAAAAAGTTAAAAAATAAAGTTTCCTAAAAAAAAATAATAAAAGTTTCACTCAAAAAAATAAAAATCAATGGCTCCCGCAAACCAATCCATCAAAATCTGTGTTGTAAAATCCATACGGCGCTCCTTCTGTTCTGAGTCCTGTCATGTGCCCCCACAGCAGTTTACCACCATATATGGGATGCTACCATATTCAGGAGAAAATGGGTAACACATTATGGGGTGCTTTTCTCCTGTTACCCCTTGTGAAAATGAAAAATTTGGGGCTAAAGCAACATTTTATTGGAAGAAATGAAACTTTTCATTTTCATAGCCAAGTGTTTCCAAATTCCGTAAAACGCTTAGGGGGTCAAAGTGGCCAGTACTCCCCTTAATATATTCTTTGAAGGGTGTAGTTTCCAAAATGGGTCACTTTTTGAGGGTTTCCACTGTAGGGGTACGTCAGGGTCTCTCAATTACAAAATGGTGCCTAAAAACCATTCTAGCAAAATCTGCCTCCAAAATCCGTATGGCGCTCCTTTCCTTCTGACCACTGCCACAAACCCATAGAGACGTTTACCACCACATTTGGGGTATTTTTGTAAACTGCAGGATCATAGTAATGTATATTGAGGTTTAGTTTGCTGTTAACCCTTGCTGTTTTGCAAGAAAAAAAATTATTAACATGAATAATCTACCAAAAAAGTGAAATTTTGAAATTGCACCTCCATTTTCCATTAATTCTTGTGGAACACCTCAAGGGTTAACAAAGTTTGTAACATCAGTTTTTTATAATTTGAGGGGTGTAGTTTCTAAAATGGGGTCATTTATGGGTGGTTTCCATTACATAAGCCACTCAAAATCACTTTATATCTGAATTGGTGCTTAAAAAAATGGTTTTGGAAATTTTGTTGAAAATTTGAAAAATGGCTTCTAAACTTCTAAGCCCTCTAACGTCCCAAAAAAGTAAAATGACATTTATAAAATGATGCCAACATAAAGTATACATATGGGAAATGTAAAATAATAACTATTTTTGGAGGTATTACTATGTATTTTGAAAGTACAGAAATTTAAATTTTGAAATTTGCAAATTTTTCCAAATTTTTGCTAAATTTGGTATTTTTTTTATAAATAAAAATGAAATATTTTGCCACAAATTTACTACTATCGTGAAGCACAATATGTGACGAGAAAACAATCTTAGAATGGCCTGGATAAGTAAAAGCTTTCCAAAGTTATTACCACATAAAGTGACACTTGTCAGATTTGCAAAAATCGGCCTGGGATTTAAGGTGAAAAGTGGCTTGGTACTGAAAGGGTTAACTTTGATTCACCTACTTAAAGGTACACAGATTTACTTAAAGGGGTAGTCCCATGAAAAATATTCTACAATTTTGAAACCAGCACCTGGATCTAAATCCTTTTGCAATTGCATATAATTAAACATTTTGTATAGCTACTGAGTTATCCAATAAAATGTATCTGTATAGCACCACCTGCTCATTGTTCTTTTTCTTATTTGTTTGTCCTGCTCACTGAGAAGGCCGCACATGCTCAGTTTCATCCTTCTACTGCCTCCTGAGCTGTGATAGGGAGAGCATGGACACGCCCCCTTAGCTACATCAGAAAAGACACTCACCTTGAGCTGTCACCTTATTATAAATCTAGTAGAGAAATGAATGGGGAGATCTCTGGACCCATGTGAGGTACAGGGCTGGTTCTAGCTTTGTTAGAAATTGTCATGTATAGAGATTAGTGACATTTTCAAAAGTTCAATTTGGCAGCTTTGCCGAAGTTTCACAAGAAATTTTATTTGTAACGAATTAATTCATCACAAATGCTATGAATCAGATATACCTAGACCAATCTGCCTAAAAGTTACAGTGGCCTGTAATACTCACGGCACAGTAACTCTAAAGCTAACAGAATGGATTAACTATGAATATAGGCGCACTGTACACTTATGTTCATGGAGATTAATTAGACCTGCCTGTAATACTCACGCACAGTAACTCTAAAGCCAACAGAACAGATTAACCATAAATATTGGCGCAATGTACACTTATGTACACGGCGATTAATTAGACCTGCCTGTAATACTGATGGCACAGTTAATGGAATGGATTAGCTATGACTCTTGGTGAACTGCACAGTTATGTATTTGCCAATAAATTGCAACAGAGTCTGTAGTTCAGCAGTCTCCTACGCTCTCCCTCCACTCTCCTTGCACTCTCCTTGTAGTCTTCCTGCACTCTTCTTGCAGTCTCCCTGCACTCTCCCTATCCAGTATTGTCCTACACCCTCTGTTAACAGTTTGCAGCAACACTGTCCCTAGTGCATGAGCGTCTTTTCACATCTCTCCGTATGCTCATCACACAGGAAAATGGCTGCGACTACCTGGGATCAGGGTTTTATAGGGCTGTAACACCACAGGGGGATGGATACCTGCAGATTGGCTGGCTGCATGTCATTATGGATGATCTTGTGTTGTAGATTTTACAGTGGGTCAGGCCCTTATTAAAGGGGAATGCATTCAGTCGGCATAGGATGTCTTGTCTTCCTGCAATGTCCACATTGTACCCAGCGCAATCATGAAAATTATTAACTTGCTCATCTTATAGGGAATGAGTCAAAGCTTATAATACATTCACAAATATTCTGGTATGTAATCTGAAAGGTTCTGGAAGCATGCTGGGAAAGGGGCGCCATGTATAAGCCTCATGGGTATTTATGTGTGTGAGTGTAAAGAAGAGGATACATCTGGTTTAGCAATTGAAAAATAAGTTTGTAATACTGTGGGTAGCTACAAATTGGATTACATCAGGGGATGTATCCACTACAGGGGCTTGTAGTCTCTGAGGTCCAACTATCTTAGGATCGATCAACATTACGCCATGAGGTACCGTGAGGTACAGGATATAGAACCACATGAAATATTTATATCATCACATTACAGAAAATATATGTGACTAGTTACAGGTAGGCGGAGGGACTTCACCATCATATCCCTTACAGTGCCTTGCGAAAGTATTCGGCCCCCTGGAACTTTTGCCACATTTCAGGCTTCAAACAAAAATATATAACTCGGCATGCATGTTTGGTACCTGCATCCTTGTATTAGTGGAGGCCTTTGAAGCACCATAAATGCCAAAAAGCAGAAGGGATGTCACGTACCGTGTGGTTATCGTGACACGTTTTCAATGTTGCTCATGTTTGTGCCCTGGTATTCCGGATTTGGTTGTATGCTGGTTGCCAGGGGCAACGCGTAAATTGGTGGTGTCTCGGTTGTTCTCCGTGACACGGCTTCCATGTTGCTCATATTTGTGTCTTGGCATTCTGGCTGCAGTAGTAGGCCGTGGTTGCCAGGGGCAACGTGTAGTTTTGGTTGCTGGTATGTTTCCTTATTGCATACTTCCCCTCTTCCCTGTCTGGTTCTCATGGGGTTAACATATTGAGCTGGGTGTGGTCACTAGGTGCTTTTATTCTGTTGTTGCTAGCCTGGTGGGTTAGTTGTGCTCCAGCCTCCGTTGGTGCTGGAGCTATGCACCTTTCCTGGGATTCCATCTGCCCAGTCCTTGTGGCCACTTAATATGTCATCGAGGTCTTCCCGAGGTCTTCCCATCCCCTTCCCTTATCCTGGTCGTGTGGTTTATGTACGGGTGGGTGTTTGGTCTGTGACTGCCATGTGTCTTCTGACATGGAGTCCAGACATTCCCTGTATGTATGGGCCTTCGGTGAGAGGGCTCCAGGGTTCCCCGGAGGGGGAACAGCGATACTGTGAGTTGTTGCCGGTGAGCTGGTTCCTGGGTTTGTTGTGTGTACTGAGTCCTGTTAGGTGTTCGGGTTCCAGTACATGTGCCTGGGCTGCAGTCTTTGGTGTATGGACTGCTGGTGCTTCTATCAGTAATATCAGCAGGTAAGTTGCCAGGTGCACCGGGACCATCCTGGAGGTGCAGCCAGTGAGTTCTGGATAAGTGCATCCCTACCATCTGGGGCTCTGTGAAGAACGGGGCTCACTGGGTTTCTGCCCTCTGGGTTTGGTTTCTGGTGTTTCCGGTGCACTTGGTTCAGTGGTTTTCCTTGCCACTGGCTTCTTACCTGCTAGGGACCCAGCATGCATATGGAACCAACACCCCCTGATTATACGGAAGCCAAGGTTGGCACATAACAGGTAGGAAATAGTGTTAGGCTCCCGTTCTACAGAGATCACCTTGACGATTTGGTGGACGGGCCCAGATAATTCTCTAATTTACTAAACAAGCATAGCATTAGCTCCAGAATACTTCATATCTCTATGGCATTTTGTGCTTTATCTGGTTAGCAGTGTGCCGTTGCATTGTATGTATTTTACTTCACAAATCTGTCCTTTATGGAAGAGTGGCAAGAAGAAAGCCATTTATCAAAGATATCCATAAAAAGTCTTGTTTACAGTTTGCCACAAGCCACCTGGGAGACACACCAAACATTTGGAAGAAGGTGCTCTGCTCAGATGAAACCAAAATCCAACATTTTAGAAACAATGCAAAACTATATGTTTGGAGTAAAAGCAACACAGCTCATCACCCTGAACACACCATCCCCACTGTCAAACATGGTGATGGCAGCATCATGGTTTGGGCCTGCTTTTCATCAGCAGGGACAGGGAAGATGGTTAAAATTGATGAGAAGATGGATGGAGCCAAATACAGGACCATTCTGGATGAAAACCTGTTGGAGTCTGCAAAAGACATGAGACTATCACGGAGATTTATCTTCCAACAAGACAATGATCCCAAACATAAAGCAAAATCATAAAGTAACGTATCCATGTCTTAGAATGGCCAAGTCAAAGTCCAGACCTGAATTCAATTGAGAATATGCGGAAAGAGCTTAAAACTGCTGTTCACAAACGCTCTCCATCCAACCTCAAAGAGCTCGAGCTGTTTTGCAAGGAAGAATGGGCAAGAATTTCAGTCTCTAGGTGTGCAAAACTGCTAGAGACATACCCCAAGCGACTTGCAGCTGTAATCGCAGCAAAAGGTGGCGCAACAAAGTATTAATGCAAAGGGGCCGAATAATTTTGCACGCCCCACATTTCAGTTTTATTATTACAAAAAAAGTTTAAATTATCCAATAAATTTCGTTCCACTTCACAATTGTGACCCACTTGTTGTTGAGTCTTCACCAAAAATGTAAAATGTTATATCTTTTTGTTTGAAGTCTGAAATGTGGCAAAATATTGAAAAGTTCCAGGGGGCCGAATACTTTCGCAAGGCACTGTATATCGCTAAACACAAGATTACATAATGAGGTCTACTGTATAACAATCACAACATTTTCATAAAATTACACAACACATAATATATGCTACGGGGTAGCCTTTTATCTAACACACTGTCCAACTACAGATTTATTACTGGGACTTTTTCAAAAAGCTCCAAAAAATTACATACTCACTTTATAGTGGTGGCATCGAAGAAAAAGAAGTAGCATTTCTAGACCAAAATAATGTGACATTTGATACATTTTACACAAAGTATGCTAACGAAGACAGATAGAAATAATAATTACTACTTTCAAATCTGATTTCTAACCTTGTAATCATCAGATATGTCACTGTGATGTGCAAAACGTAAAAAGGGGAGTAAATTTGTAGGCTGTAGTTTGTGTTTTCTAGTGTTATCCTACAGATATATATGTTAGTAAGAGAAAATCTTATACTGCTATTCTGGTGTACAAGAAACCTACTTTAATCTACTCTGATTCAATGTTGTCACTGCATAAAACATGAAAAAGTCAAAGAATTTGAGATGCCTTTTTTGGTTAATCATTTCAGTGTCACTATAGTTATAATAAGAAAAGCAAGAAAATGTGGTTCCATTCGTAGACCTCATCTATATGGTCATGTGCCTAGACTTGTGGCATGAAGTCATACATAGTACTCCATCTGCTGTTATATTGTACAGTAAGTGCCAATAGGATGGTGAAACAGGGGTCAGTAAAACAAGGTCCCAAAATGTGAATTATGCTTTGTATATAAATTAAATTTCCTCCAGAAGGAAGAAATATGTCCATGTGTGGTATTTTCTTCTTTTTGGATGGGAGCTACTTTACACATTTTACATTTTCACCCAGTGAGAATTAAAAAAGCTGTCCAAAATATCAGACAACTGCTTAAAGGGTTTGTCCCATCTTGATGATTCCAATGAGAGATAGAGTGAGCGGCAGCCATAGGTGACCAGGTTTAGGGAAGCAGCCAAGTGGCCCAGCATTCTTCTGTTTCTGTAACTTGCATCGCAGTGAATTCGAGCAACAAGTGTAGAACAAGCTCTGCTGCTTCTGTAATTCTGAGAGTTATGGGAGCAGTATAATATGTTCTGCTCTCCCCAATTTAGGGAGTTACTAAAAGAAAAAAAAATACACATAACCCTCTAGTGGATCTTTGGCCAGCGCATATGTGCCATAGACCATGAGGTTGCGATGGTGCAATTGGAGAGATTGGACCCTCATTCTCTTTGCCACTGGTTGGTAAAAATCTTTTTTTTTTCCAAAAATACCTCTCCACTCGGCCACTGTGCCCCTCACTGTGTTTGGCATGCTATATATTAATTTGGTCCATCGGTAAAGGGAAGAGGAGACTTCTGGTTTCCTCAGTGGGTGTCTCTTTTGCCCTGGCTGTGACACCATCTGCTGCAATTGGACGACGTCACAGCCTGGGAGAATGAGACGCCCACTTAGGAAACCAGATGTCTCCATCTCCTTTTACCGATTGTCTGAATTAGCATATAGTGTTCCAAAAACAGTGAGGGGCACAGCAGCAGAGCGGTATTTTTGAAAAAAATAAATTGTTTGCATCATCAGGGGCCTCACTATTTAGTAAGCATACCAGTTGGTGATACAAAAACCCATGAAAGATCTTTTTTAATCTCAAAAAGAATATTCTAGGAACCTTTATCAGCCTGTTGGGGCTGGTGCAGAATATGGTCTGTAATGTCGGAAATGGGGTAATTGATTGAAAATGTAGTGTAATGGAAAATGTCCTATCCAATAAGATATTAGATATATGGTTATGTGAGCAAAGCTTCATTGTTAGCACAATTTTTATTTTGCTATATCAAATGATGAAAGCGTTTCAGTAAGGTCAATTTATTTACTGATTGATCTCAGTAGCCACTTATCAGGTATAAGAAGTCCAGGGAGCATAAATCTGGAAGTGTGAAGACACTCACAGTGTTGACTCATGATGTCTTACTGATAAGGAAACAATGTGTCAGTGACTGAGAGAGCCCGTAAGGTGCTTTTCATACATTAAATGCATTCTGTATTATTGGCAGCAGAGAGCTAGAGGTGGTAATGGCATTTTATAGATAACGACTTAGATGGTAAATTAGTACAGAGAGTGTTTCTGGAGGTTACTTCTGCAAAAAGACATAAAATAGAACTCATCAAATATTATTAAGACAAATTATGGTCTGCACAACACGGCTCTCAGGAAGAAAACAACCCAGCATGATCAAGTGAAAACATCAGGTGGATCATTTAGAAATAGACTGAGAAAAGATATAGGACCTATGGATATGTTTATTAATGGTATGTGCAGCCAAGAGAAAATAATCCATTTAAAACACAAGTGGTTGTAACTAGAAATAAGCCCCTGATAGCGAACAATTATCAATTTCTACAAAATGACCATAACTGCAGCACATCAGGATTACCATGGCTACCCGCAGGCCTTCAAAGAGAATATTGAACCAATGCTTATTTTCTAATATGAAATAGAAATGTAGGCTGTATCCAATAATGAAGCCAGCCTACAATCTATGAGTCCTATAGTAATGACGGCAGGGTCAAGAGAATCTGCAGAATATGCTTGGAACCTGTAGTAATATGAGTCATTGGTTATTAATCTATTTATCAGACTGTTAGATCCTGCATTTATACAGAAAAATTCTGCTAAACCTTGCTTGTGTCTTAGGGTACTTTCACATACAGCAGATTTTGTTGCAGAAATTTCTCTAGCAGAAAATGAGTGCAGTAAAAATATTTTCCAGTGTCACTGTCACTGTGTATTTTAGCTGCAGGCTAATTACACATTTTTTCCCCAAAAAAGCTGTTGCAAAGTTTCCAGACATAACTTACTTAGCTGTTGGGTCTTAGAAGACCCAGATCAGCATTGCATATGTAAATGCAACCACATGGACTGTTTTCCCTTGAAAGTGGGGCTCCTTTGTAGGCTACTTTCACACTAGCGTTAATATTTAGATCCGTCATAGGGTTTCAATACTGGAAAAAACGCTTCTGCTTTGACCCCATTCATTGTCAATGGGGACAAAACGTAACTGAACAGAACTGAGTGCTCTAAAATGTATTCCATTCCATTCTCATACTGGAGAGAAAACCGCGGCATGCTGCAGTTTGCTTTCCATCCTGGGATGCAGAGCAAAACGGATATATCATGACCCACAATTCAAGTCAATGGGGACATTTTCTCTGACACAATCTGACACAATAGAAAATGGATCCGTCCTCCACTGACTTTCAATGGAGTTCATGACGGATCCGTCTTGGGTATGTTAAAGATAATACAACCGGATCTGTTCATAACGAATGCAAACGGTTGTATAATCAGTAACGGAAGCGTTTTTGCTGAACCCTGCCGGATGTGAAAGTAGCCTTATACATATACACATACATATTATATTTGGCATACTACATGCCAAAACAATAGAATACAAATAAAAGAAAAACCCACACCAACCAAAACCATCTCTATAGTCTCCCCAGACTGTTATATAGCAAAACAACCAACATAAAAATGGAACCCATTTTAATAATTTATTTTGGTATTAATTTGTATATTTAAAGAGTAAAAAGTTATGAATTATAAAAAAATAAGTTTTTATTTTGTGTGCATTGTTCCATAAAAAGGAAAAAAAAATACATAGTAACATATCTATAGAGAGCTATATGTGTCACATATAACTGTCACAAAAATTATTCTGGTAGGCCAACAAATTTAAAAAGTTGAAAAAGTTAAGTCTGTTAAACCACCACACACTTTCATTGTGACTTCATTTTACTAATGTGAAGAATAGCTGAATATTTATGTCATTTTTATGATTGATTAACTTTATGATTATCCTAAGATCCTGCTTATAAATGGAAAATATATACAGTATTTTATTTATTTAAAGAGGACCTTTCACCGCTCCTGACATGCCTGTTTTAATAGCTTCATGCATTTTCCATGTAATAACAATTCTGGAGCATCTATTCTTATGTCTCTATGTTGTGCCATTCCTTTATTATTTCTACTAGAAGTAATGAATGAATTGCTAGCAGTCTGCAGTAAGGGTACAGAGTACAGTCTGCACAGTCTGAAAATGGCAGCACTGATTGGATAGAGTGAGTCTGTGCAGGGACACAACTCCAACTTGTTACCACCCATCTGTACTGAAATAATAAAGGAATGACACAATATAGAGCAATAAGAATAGATGCTCCAGAATTGTTATTACATGAGGAATGCATGAAGCTATTAAAACAGGAATGTCACATGTGGTGACAGGTCCTCTTTAACTTATCTGTTCATTAATAACCCCTTAGTGACCAGCCTGTTTGGGGCCTTAGTGACCAAGTTTGTTTTTTGTTTTTTTTCATTGTCACATTCCAAGAGGCATTTTTTTCCCTCATCGTTGGGCTTGTTGTTTTTTTTTTGTAGTAGTAGTTATGTTTTTAAAAGTTACAGTTATAACACATGTAATTGATTAACTTTTATTAACTATTTCTGGGGAAATAGAAAAAAAACATCTAATTGTCACTGTCGTAATTTTAAATTGTGTGATGTTCACTTTGCGGCATAACTAATATGATAACATTAATCTATAGGTCAGTACAGGGGCAGGAAAAAAGAAAATGTTTTGCGACCCAAGACCTATAACTTATTTTTTTAACATACAGTAGCTGTGTGAGTCAGTTGTAATAAGTCACAGCAACTGGACTTGTATTTTCTCTTGAAGATATTTCGCTAGACATCCAACTGGCTTTCTCATTCCCATGGAGAAAGGCAATAATATGACTAGTGTAATGTCTTCAAAAGAAAATACAGCTGTGTGAGGATTTTATTTTTGCGGGATGACTTGCAATTTTGATTCGTATCATTTTGGGTTACATAAGACAGAAGAAAAAACAGAAATGCTGTTTTTTTTTTATTTTTCACTGTGAGTAATAAATTATAGTATAGTTCAGCTTGTTACATAAGCACCAATGCCGCATGTTGTTTTTTTTTTCTATTTCTAGCTTTTTTAATAGGGAAATATGTGGATTTTTTATTTTAACTTTAAATAAAACTGTATTTAATTATTATATATTTTTTTTACCACTTAGTCCGACAATGGTACTTTAGCATGAAATTATTTGATTCCATAATACACTGTACTAATTATGTAGTACAGTTTATTATGCAATCAGTAAAAAAAATAACTGGCAATCTATCAAGCCTTGCCTCTAGCATGACTAATACGTATACACAGGCATTTGTTGTATATGGAGGTAAAGTGATAAATAGGTTGATGCAGGTACATTATACAGAGCCAATTATACTCAAATTTTATATTTTGCACATGGCATGGTGGTGTTTTGCCATGAGTTGAGCCCACACCCAGTAGTACCCAGGCCTTCTACATAAAGGCATACTAAATATAATTTACATTTTATTTTTTTGACAATCTTGAAATAAGTTCGTGGGTACAGAATTTATGATATGCAAATAAAGACAAACTTTTTTCAGAGTCAAATAACATTATAATATAAAATTGCATTCGCTCCCTCATTGCCTCAAGGAATGATAAAATCCATCTGACAAACAGCCACGTTGAATTGAAGGGATTGTGAGTGATGGCTCTAATGAAGGCAGAACATAACTTTCATAGCTTGTGTCAAATGCATATGGTAATTTATTGAAATGAAACATGTTGATAGCTCCACACTGACTGGACAGTTGAAATCATAAACTCCCTTTTATGTGGCTTCTATATTTAGCTAAAAAAGAGTTATTAGTATTAGGAAATGCACCCGAATGTATATTATATTATATTAAATTAATTTCTAGTAAGGGGGTTCTCCTATGATTAATGTTAAAATAGAAAATAAGACATCATATACTACATGACAATATCATCTAACAAAGCTAGAACCAGCTCTGTACCTCACATGGATCTAAGCCTCCCACTATTCTTTGTTACATTTTTTGTGCTAAGTTTATTTGAAGCTGGCAACTCAGGTGTCATGTCTTTTTTCAGGGGATATGTCCTTTCTCAGGAGTTGTGTCATTTTTGATGTAGCTCTCTCCCTATCACCGTTCAGGACGAATGGTGTCCTATCTGGTCCAGTGCTCTTTGTGTCATAGCTCAAGAGGCCTGTACTTTCTGCTGCAGTTATTTTTCTATCACAGTTCAGGGTGTGTGTCTCTTGTCAGAGACATGTCCAATGTCCATTCTGCTGCAGCTCTCTCCCTTTAACTATCACAGCTTCCAACAGTAGATCCTGCTGGTGGCATTTGAAGAATGAAAGTGAGCATGTGCAACCTCCTCAGTGATGTTACTGAGGTGGACAGAGGAATATGGAAAAGAACAAACAGAAGATACATTTTAATGAGCAACTCAGCGGCTACAACATTTTTTATTACATACAGTTACAAAGATACCCAGATCCTGGGTTTTAAAAACACTGAATATTTTGGGAGCAGATATTTGAAAAAAAAAAGAATAAACAGTATAGGATATGGAATAGCCAAGGGGGGAAAAAAACACGCTCACCTTTTAAATCCCCTTCTGATCCAGTGCCTGGATGTGTTTACATTGCTCATGCTGGGACGTGTTGCACTGGTGCACCATGGATAATAACAATTAAATGATTGGATGGGTCAGGTCACAATGTTGCACAAACAGAAAGAGTGGCAGCACTTGGAGATTTAAAGATATGGGTTTAGAAAATCCACTTAATGTTTCTTAAGCATGGAAGCCCTGAAAACTGTGGCAGGAATCTGACAGGTATTTTTTTTCACTTTATGAAAAGAGATGTTAAACGGGTTTTCCAAGATGTTAATACTGATGAGCCTTCCTCTGGATTGGTCATCAGTATCTGATCAATGACAACACCCGGGCATCCCTGTTACACTACCCACAAAAACATCTCTCTCAGAACTACAGTATACATTTCCAGATATTGGCTTCCCCTTTTTTCACTACCAGTCTTCCATCTACTTAAAAGAAATACTCTGACACAAAACCTCAAGACTGGACTTCCCAATTCAAGTCCCTCAATCAATTCACGTTCCTGTAAGGCTGCCATTAAACATACCTATAAATTTCTCCATGCTCGTATTGACTACAACATGTCTCACCTTCCCATTACCAAAAGGGACTTAGACGACCCTAACTTAACACACTTTCTTATCCTTCAATCAGCGGAGCAATCCCTTAATTTTCTCCCAGGCACTAGATAAGTAGAGATACTTCTCAAACTAATCTATAGAGCATATATAAACCCTATCTGAGGATACAAAATGGTTGTCTTTCCCTCCTCTAACTGCTTTAAATGAGGCATCTCTGAGGCAACCCCTACTAAACTGCATTCCACTTTCTGTCTCTTTTGAAGGTCCTGTTCTTTATTGCCCCTCCTCTTTTTCTTCTGTCAAGTACAAGTTGGGGTTCATGCACTAACCTTATTGCCATCATTAGGTATTGCCCCAAGACTTTGCGAGGTTGTGGGGTTATATGAGCCTTTTGACACTATACCTGGGTGAGATGTGTAGGGGAGACTGAAGCAAGACTGGCCACTGTTTTACTAGTTGGTTGCTTTGAGTTGAGTTTCATTTCTTTCTTTCCTTAGATGTGTTATCTGGCTGTGGTTCTCCCGTTGCCCAGTCTCCCCGGAGATCTGCAAATATGGTCCCCATAGTCCTGGTGGAGAACACATGAAGTCTCAAACTGCACTTTCCATTGTAACTTTGATACACTCTCTTCTCTTTCGGGCCTCTCCTACACATATTGTTAATTTCTAGTGGGCATGATCTCACTGATTGAGTACCTCACCATTTTTTGCATCGTTGGTGGCCCCAGGGGAAGGGTCAGTAGATGACCCTTCAGCACATGCCTGATGCGATTTGTATTGGGGTTCACGACTCACGTTTGTCTCACAAACCCTTGTGGTTTGGTTGACATTTTATATCCATTAACATAGTATTTTTAACATTCTACTTCTCATGTGATGACTACTGTTGTATTTCTTCATTACTGATCTACTTTTTCTCCTTGTTGTACTATTGTTTTCCATTAATACCCTTGCCGTTGCCCACATGCTGCAAAACAGTGCATTTGATATTTGTTTTTGTTAATTTTATATTATTTTATATATTGAATTTCAAAATAATAAAAACAGTTTAAAAAAAAGAAATTTGGACATTTGTCATCTTTTCATTGGTCTTTAAAAAAATAAAGGAGATCTAGAAGGAGAATGAAGGAGATCTGAATGGTTGATAGTGTTCTGTTAGTGTAGTGTAGTGTACAGTCAATCACATCCACCACAATATAATGTGTAATATGTGAAGTATATCTACCACATCAGCTATGCTTTTGGAAAGTGGTCATGATTGTAATAAAGTACATTAAATGGATTGTTCTGAACCTTCTCACCCTCAATCTTACTATTTATTAAACTAAAAACTAACTAATCTATAATACCTCTCTAATGTATGACCTAAACCCTACAGAAATGTATCAGGATTCTTTCTCCTGCAAGATTTCATGGAGCTGGATGCACATATCCAAAATGAAAGTGATATAGTTACATAGTCACATAATTGAAAAAAAGACATAAGTCTATCAAGCTCAACCAAGTCATAGAGCTGAGGTGATCACAGATTTAAAGTTCTCACAGTAAAGTGTCTTGATGCCTCTGAAGACTGAACTTTTTTTCTCCAAATAGGACATGAAAATAATTTTATAAATTGTCTCATCTGTACAAAATATCAAACATTTTGATTGTGGGGATCCCAGAGGTGGATTGGCCATAGACCTTACAGGGAAATTTCCCTGTGGGCCGATGACCAAGGGGCCACCCAAGCCCGATGTCTGCCTCTGACTGGGTACATAATAAGATACTAGTGGTAATTAACTCTGTGAGAATCAGGTACTCATGTACCCGGCCAGCAACATGCCCTCCTGAATTCACCTCACATCCCATCTTTTAAGCCCCCTTCTCCATTTCTTAATAAGAGACAACTGCAAGAGGAGGAGAGAAAATGGCCTCTGTTATTATACTGTGCAGCACTATGGTATGTGGCATTTTGCGCTATGGTATTGCTGTTGTTGCCCCACCTCCTGTCAATTTAGACCCTCCTACAATATGGGGCCACTTTTAGGTATTTTTTCGGGGCCACTTTAGGTTCCCAATCCGCCCCTCTGGAGTCCAAGTGCTTGGTCCCTGCAATCACTAGAACCTAGAGGGTGAAGCTCTAGCATAGCACTCTCTCTCTCTCTGTCTCACATCAGTGTAGGAGACATAAGCAAGATGGACAGAAGCAATTCTGCCTTCTGCTGCAGGACAGTTTGTACCACGTGAGTGCTTCTTTCTTCTCATTCTAGCTATTGATGGGGATTTTTGTGCTCTCCCATTTAAAACTTAATGTCACTATGACAAAAGTTTTCACAAAATACAGTACCATATAAGTCTCTCACATGCAATTGATAGCTCCAAAAAAAGGAGCCCCCTACCTACAGCACCTATGTTCAGCATAAATTATATACATTCTAGCAATCAACATCAGTAATCTTCAGTAGCAAACCTGAAGTAGTCTGTCATGTCATCATAAAGTGTTTTCTTGATATATTGTGGAAGTATTATGCCTTATGTTGTGTGAGCCACTCATCCAATCAAAGCAAAAAAGGTGGATCCACAGAGTGGTGAGATGATTCCATTTCAAAGAAAAAAAAGGGGAATTTCTATCAGCACATCCCAGTGCGCAGGTGCACGTTGCTATGGCTAAATGCACAAGGAAAGGAAAATACATACAATGCAACGGCACACTGCTAACCAGATAAACCACAAAATGCCATAGAGATATGAAGTATTCTGGAGCTAATGCTATGCTTGTTTAGTAAATTAGAGATTCTTGGCAAATATATTTTGTAAAAAATTATCTGGGCCCGTCCACCAAATAGTCAAGGTGATCTCTGCAGAACGGGAACCTAACACTATTTCCTACCTGTTATGTGCCAACCTTGGCTTCCGTATAATCAGGGGGTGTTGGTTCCACATGCATGCTGGGTCCCTTCTGCCTTTTGCCATTTATGCTTCAAAGGCCTCCACCTTTTTGCCAAGAATCTCTGGAGATGTGGCTACTCCATTTGGTCATGCACTCGTGACTAGCCCCGTCTGCCCCATAGGCTGATTTTAATTAGTGCAACTATAAAGCCGAGTGGAATCGGCATGCATGTTTGGCACCTGCATCCCTGAATTAGTGGAGGCCTTTGAAGCACCATAAATGGCAAAAGGCAGAAGGGACCCAGCATGCATGTGGAACCAACACTCCCTGATTATACGGAAGCCAAAGTTGGCACATAACAGGTAGGAAATAATGTTAGGTTCCCGTTCTGCAGAGATCACTTTGACGATTTGGTGGACGGGCCCAGATAATTTTGTACAAAATATATTTGCCAAGAATCTCTAATTTACTAAACAAGCATAGCATTAGCTCCAGAATACTTCATATCTCTATGGCATTTTGTGCTTTATCTGGTTAGCAGTGTGCCAATGCATTGTATGTATTTATGATTCCATTTCAGTTTGAAGTTCAGATAATGAGGTTCACTTCCAGGCCTCCAGCCATCATGAAGGCCCCACAGCTGCCTCTATGGCTGCTACTCTAGTAGGTTAAAGTATATCCTTCATCATTAACATACCTGCATTCATTTTCTTTTCAAACTTGCAATTTTGCAAGATAACACACTAATAACACATACTATGAAAATCCATGTAAGAATGCAAGAAATTGTTATAACTCTATCATGTGATCATGGGCAAGTTCAAGGGACATCCATACTTTTAACTCGTTATCGTTGTCAGAGTCTGTAGAAAAATAACCAATATTAGTTATCAGGATGCAAATAGTCTTCAGTATTTAATTTGCTGTTTTGAATTTACATCTCCTATGCGGGCATATTTGTCTCCAAAAGCCTGTGCAGTCTTATCCGGCATTTTCCTTCTACTTCTTACTCTTGGTTTATATAAGTACCTTACTTATGTAGTCAGTGTGCTGTGATAAGTTTCTAGCTGTAGGCCTGCCCCGTGTTGGTTTCTGGCTCCTCTCTTCATTAGAAATCTGTAATGCAGCTACATTAATGTGCCTCATTTATAATTTGCTAGCCTGCTTTTGAAACTGTTTCTGTCTTCTTCTCCCAGCTTTAACCCCTTCCCGACCGGCGCCGTACATGTACGCCGCTCGGGCGGTGCGGGGACATGACGCCCGCTCGCGGGTGCGGCGGGCGTCATGGCCGGCAAGTCTCTGCTGTTTCTAACAGCAGAGACTTGCGGCTACTTACCGCCATCGGCGGCGTCTTCCGATGGGCCTCTCTTTTCTTCTGGGCCCCTCTGATGGCTTCCGGTGGCGTCTGTACCCGGAAGCAGTTTGCTTCCGGGTGATGTACAGACGACCCGATTGGCCAATCGGGCCGTCTGTACACGTTATGAAAGCTGTAATCCTCGCTGGTGAGGATTACAGCTTTCAAAGTGCAATTCTTATTCTGGACACTAGATGGCAGGCCAGGATAAGAAATGAGCAATCATGAGTTTTAATTCAAGATAAAAATCAGAGATTGCTCATAGTGAAAAAATTAAAAGTACAATATATTAGCTTATATTTGAGCTTTCAAATAATTAAAAAAAAATTAAAAAAAAATGTTAAAAAATATATAAAAAATAAAAAAAAATAAAAGTTTAAATCACCCCCCTTTCCGTATAATTAAAAAATAAATACCTAAATAACAATAAATATAGACATCATGGTTATCACCGTGACCGAAAACGCCCGTACTTTTAAACTAAAAAAAAAAAAATTCCAATACGGCAAATTGTGTGGTGGAAAAAAGCGTCCAAATGGCGATTTGACGTTTTTTGTCACTTTTTTTTCTAAAAAAAATTTAATAAAAAGCGATCAAAAAGTCAGACACACCCCAGAATGGTATCAATAAAAACTTCAGATTGCCCCGCAAAAAATGAGCCCCCATACAGCTCCGTACACATAAATGCCAAAAAGTTATCGGGGTCAAGATATGACGACCAAAAAAAAAAAAAACAAAACAACCAACTTTATCATTTTTTTATCACTATCAAAACACAAGAAAAACTAAACATGTTAGGTACCGCTGGATTCGTACTGACCTGTAGAATGAAAGTAACTGGTCAGTTTTAATGAACAGCGAACGCCGTAAATAAAAAACCCGGAAAACTGTAGCGGAATAGTGGTTTTTTTGCAATTTCACCCGATTTGGAATTTTTTTCCCGCTTCCCACTACACCATATCCAATAATAAATGGTGGCATTTGAAAGTACAACTTGTCCCGCAAAAAACAAGCCCTCATACAACTATGTGAGCAGAAAAATAAAAAAGTTATGGCTGTATGAAGGCAAGGAGCAAAAAACGAAAACGCAATACCGAAAAAACCTCCGGTCGTGAAAGGGTTAAATCAACATCATGGTTGGTGCATCCAGTGTGGATTGAAGAAAACAGCATCTATCTTATAATAATTGTGCATGCCGTAGCTCTTCAGTAAGACAGGTCCAATATTAGCTTTGCCATATTCCTTGATTACATAAAATGTAAGCCACTCTCTTAGGGCTCATGCCCATGGCCGTGTACTGGCCGGGCTCGTGTTGCGAATCGCAAATTGCCGACTGTGGGGCTACCGCATGCGGATCGCGGACTTATTCAATTGAACGCGGTCCACGATCCGCATCAGAAGGTCCGCACCACAAAAAAGTAGTGCATGCCGTCCTTTTTTGTGGTGCGGAGTCACAGACAGAAACCCATTCCGTGTCTCTGTTCTGCATCGACCTTCCAGATTGCGGACCCATTCAAGTGAATGGGTCCGCATCCGTGATGCAGTCAATACAATACAATACGGGCCCGGCCGGCACGCGGTGGTGAACATGAGCCCTTAATCTGAAAAAGTAAATATGTTCTTGAACCAGGAGATTGCCTTTCATATTCATTCACTGTGAATAGTGTCCAACAGCCAAAACTGTGGGAGGTTTTCCAAGATTAACCCCTTGGTGACCAGCCTATTTTGAGACTTACTGACCAAGCGGTTTTCTTCCTTTTTTCATCGTCGCATTTCAAAAGCTGTAACTTTTTAATATTTCCATCTATATAGCTATATGAAGGTTTGTTTTTTTGCGGGACATGTTGTAGTTTTTATTGGCACCATTTTGGAGTGCACATAACTTTCTGATTAACTTTTATTAACTCTTTCTGGGAGAGAGATGGCAAAAATAGAAATACTGCCACAGAATTTTTGCGGCTTTCATTTTTTGGTATGAATAACATTATGTCTTCATTCTCTTGGTCAGTCCGATTACAGCGATACCAAATACATATAGGGTTTTTTTTTGTTTTTTTTTTATGTTTTACTACTTTTGTGCAATAAAATCCTTTTTTTCAAAGCAAGAAAATCTTTGCTTCCCAAGACCAATAACTTTTTTATGTTTCTTTCTATGGATCAACTTGCAGGATAACAAGCCAAACTGGGTGGACAGATATCTTTTTTCGGCCTTATAAACTATGTTACTATGTTACTAGTTGTGTGAGGGCTTGATTTTTGCTAGACGACTAGTTTTCATTGGTATAATTTAAGAGTAAATTACACTTTTTGATCGCTTGTTATTACATTTTTCACTTTAGGGGATGATTTACATGATATTTATATAGTAGATTTTGGGGTAGATTTTTATATTTTTTTGCAATTTTTTCCATTGAAAAAAAGCATTTTATTTACAGTACTGGAATTTTTTTTTATTTAATAAATGTGTTTTTTTTTTTTACTTTTTTTAAATCACTTAGACATTTTGATTGCTTTTAAAATACAATGCACTATTCTTATAGTGCATTGCATTTTAATGTTAGTGCTTTACTGACATTGACTAGCAAACAATTTGTTAGTACAATTTACCCAAGAAGTACACATTTATAGTAGCAAGTTAGAAAAAGATATAAATGTAACATCTCCTGACATGTCTCATAGTACCTACTTGTATTGCCAATGTAATAACAATTCTGGAGGTATTTAGCAATAAAGGTCCAGCTAGGTGTTACAGGTTAGGCAGGTTAGGAGTTTGTCCCTGCACATTCTGACACTATCCAATCAATGCTGCCAGTGTCATACAATTGTGTAAAATAAAATTCTACAGTATATCCGCTAAACAATGGAAAAGAGGTCCTTCTATTGCCTGCTATCACAAAACCATTTTAGGTCTGGGGTATTTTGAGCATCCAGGACCAAATAAAGGATAGCTGTTTCTTAATACATGTTGGATATAGTGTATTTTTTTTATAATCCCTGTGATTTTAGGCACTTTTTTTCTCTGTCACAGTTATTAGTTTCTTTTTAAAAATAACTTTATACTGTATATAATTATACTGTATATAGTCACCTCTGCTGCAGAGAATAAGTTCATCTGAGTCACCAGCCTCAGAAATCGCAGGTTAACAGCAGCTCAGATTAGAGACCAGGTCAATGCCACACAGAGTTCTAGCAGCAGACACATCTCTACAGCAACTGTTAGGAGGAGACTGTGTGCAGCAGGCCTTAATGGTAAAATAGCTGCTAGGAAACCACTGCTAAGGACAGGCAACAAGCAGAAGAGACTTGTTTGGGCTAAAGAACACAAGGAATGGACATTAGACCAGTGGAAATCTGTGCTTTGGTCTGATGAGTCCAAATTTGAGATCTTTGGTTCCAACCACCGTGTCTTTGTGCGACGAAGAAAAGATGAACGGATGGACTCTACATGCCTGGTTCCCACCGTGAAGCACGGAGGAGGAGGTGTGATGGTGTGGGGGTGCTTTGCTGGTGACACTGTTGGGGATTTATTCAAAATTGAAGGCATACTGAACCAGCATGGCAACCACAGCATCTTGCAGCGGCATGCTATTCCATCCGGTTTGCGTTTAGTTGGACCATCATTTATTTATCAACAGGACAATGACCCCAAACACACCTCCAGGCTGTGTAAGGGCTATTTGACCAAGAAGGAGAGTGATGGGGTGCTACGCCAGATAACCTGGCCTCCACAGTCACCAGACCTGAACCCAATCGAGATGGTTTGGGGTGATCTGGACCGCAGAGTGAAGGCAAAAGGGCCAACAAGTGCTAAGCGTCTCTGGGAACTCCTTCAAGACTGTTGGAATACCATTTCAGGTGACGACCTCTTGAAGCTCATCAAGAGAATGCCAAGAGTGTGCAAAGCAATAATCAAAGCAAAAGGTGGCTACTTTGAAGAACCTAGAATATAAGACATA
Organism: Rhinella marina; assembly: GCA_900303285.1. Lineage (NCBI taxonomy): Eukaryota > Metazoa > Chordata > Amphibia > Anura > Bufonidae > Rhinella > Rhinella marina. Next base: position 48,779 of record ONZH01021185.1, on the reverse strand, counting down.
TTTTCAGTTGTTTCACACTTTTTTGTTAAGTATATAATTCCACATGTGTTAATTCATAGTTTTGATGCCTTCAGTGTGAATCTACAATTTTCATAGTCATGAAAATACAGAAAACTCTTTGAATGAGAAGGTGTGTCCAAACTTTTGGTCTGTACTGTATATACATGCATCCATTCTTTATCAGTCTCTGTGAAGTAGTGTAGTGCATTATCTCTTCATGAAAGACAACAAAAGCGACTGAAAAGCCTTTGAAAGAGTGTATTTAATGCATCATTGTTATGCAGAAAGTACATCAAGAGACCAAATAAGAAGGGATACATCTGTATCCTTTTTGTCAATTCTGACAAATTTTTCTGAGAATCAGATAGTAGAAAACAATTTCAGACTTTATGTTTATGCTTGCTGTTATCTAATATTAACCCCTTAACAAGGAATTACATACATGCATGCTATTTGCATTTAGGCGATGGGTAAAACCAAAAGTGTAGCTATGCATGCGCAGTTGGCATCTGCGCTGCTCCGGTAGCAGCAGCAGAGCCTCTGGGCTTGTGTCCCCAATCAGAGCAATGGCACAGGCACGAGATTGTCAGCATCAGGCGAGATGTCCGGTCCTTTCAATCAAGAGTGGGGGGGAGGCTCTTGAGCAGTGGTGCCAGCTCCTTGCTGCTCAAGAAGTCTGATGAAAGAATTTGATTTACGAATCGATTTGTTCATCTCTACTAGTAATCTATTGTTATGAAATGCCGGCAGTAAATGTACAGTATGCCTATGACAAGCATTTAAAATCATTGACCTTCTGGCGGTATGGTATATATTGGTAAACCTGACTGAAATTGTCTTGCACGCACTCTACCTTCCTTCTTTCATTTCGTTTTGACCTTGTTCCTTATTTATGTGTTCCCAATTCTGTACACATTCCGTAGATCTCTCTCTTCCTGTTGTCTTCTATGATTCATTGTATAAGGGATGTTTAATAGCATCAATGGTTTTACTTCAAGGAGAACTATACCCACATACTTATTTCTGTAGATGTGTATGATCTAAAAGAATTGATAAATTGATGTTTTTTTCTTTATCACCTGCATGGTCCTATGCTTATGATGAGTTTTAATGTGAAACTACTATGTCATATAACTATTTCTTCTTTGAAAATTAAATTTTTTTTTTGTTTTTGTTTTGTCTACATAGTGCCACCATGTTTCTCAGTGCTGTTCAGAGATTTTTTTTACCACATCCATCAATTCCTTTCTCCAATAGAGATGCATTTTTCCACCTTTATGTACACACTTTATGGTCAATTTCATAGACATCTATTCATATCAGTACATTATTAGTGTGTCAGGAAACTGGAATACTGCTCTAGGCTTCTGATATGGATGACCTATCCTCCGGATAGGTCATTAATATCTGATCGGTGAAGGTCCCATACTCCACAAACCCCCAATCAGCTGTTCCCTGCAGCCATCAGCACTGGAACTAGCATTTTGAATGAAGTAGGAAACATAGCTCTGTTCAAAGTGTAGTGGTCATGCTGGTTTACTGCAGCCCAGCTCCTATTGAAGTAAATGGGAGCTGAGGTGCAGTAACCCAGCACAACCACAACACTTTGAGCGGAGCTTTGCTCAGACCCTCACCAATCAGATATTAATTACCTATCCTGAGGAGAGTCTGGAAAACCCCTTTAAATGTAAATTGTGTTATATTTTACTCTATCTGGGGATTGCTACCTATAAAAACATATGTCTGGTGCTAGAAACATAAGCCTTCATGACCACTCTTCTAAATAGTCTCAAGCCCAGACAATCATATCAGAGTATCTTATCATGATCTCCATTATGTCTGCTCCTAGCCTTGTCTGTCTTTCTCAATTTGTGGTGTCAACTCAGTGTAATCACAGGGGTGGACTGGTCATAGATCCTACAGGGAAATTTCCTGGTGAGTTGATGTGCAGTGGGCCGCCCAATCCCTCCTCATGGCTGCTGGCCAAGTACATAACAATGTGTTGCTCTCAGCATGAATTAATGTACTTATGCACCTGGCTGGTGGCTGCTGGTGCCTTCTTGAATTCAACGGTATTGCCGTCCTCAGGACGGTGATACAGTTAAATACTGCAGTAGGGGTGGCACTATTTTGTACTGTACTGTGGTATTTGGTTTTACTGACTTTGAGTTTTGTGCTGCACTATGGTATTATTGCCCCCCACCTATTTTGGTTACCACTGCATACATGTGTTGGCCCTGCCTACATGTTTTGCCTTCTGTGAATTTTGACCCGTCTATAACATGGAGCTGCTTTTTGGTTTTTTTCCAGGGCCACTATAAGTTCCTACTTCACTGCTGGAGTATCAGCAGACATTCTAGATTCTGAAGAACATAGACAAAGATGGAATTCTATACATAGAAGCATTGTGTCACTCAGTGATGGGACAAGCTTTTATATCATCCTAGACATTGGTTTTTCAATGCACGTTATCACCCTCTATCCACTAAATCCAGCATTATGGCTGTCAGATGGACAATCATTCATTAGTCTCCCCTCTCCTTTCCTTTTCCGAACAAACCCTTGGTCAATAATTCATAATTAAAATGTAACATACTGCTCATTTTCCTAGACGTGTGTATTTCTCAATACAGAGTCGTTGGCCACTCTACCACATATATTTATTTGAGTCCACCAGCTCCTGAAGTTCTTCTCCCATCTCCATCTATATCTACATACATAGGATTTTTCTTCATTAAAATAAATCATACCCTACATTTTTCTTTACTGACCTCATCTAAGCTCCAGTGTCAGTGTCAAATGTCAATGACTTTTGCACTTGAGATCATCCATTTGTATGTGTAAGAACATGATGGCAGCACACACTGAATAATCTCTATGCAGCTAAAGGTACAAATTATCTCTTGTCTCTTTTCGAGGCTAGCCATGGAAAATAAACTACCATTTTAATAGCACGGATCTAGACTTAGATTTATGGCCTTAAACTGTCTTCTCCATGCAATGAATGCAAGAAAGAATTCTGTAAGAAGTCTCCAAGACAGTTCTCATAAAATATAAAAAAAATCATGATTCAGCAGGCTTATAATATAGTCCACTTGAGTGCAATTAAAAACCTCAATGTATGCTGTAGGACTGAAAGTACTTTATGTAGACCATTGTTTTTATGTTTAACAATTTGCAAGCATTTTGCTCATAAATAATTAGAATTGATTTGAAATTTCAATAACTTATTATAGATTTTATGAAATTTATTAGAAATGGTTGGCTTTAGCATTACTGTCTTCTAGATTTAAAATAGACTCACATCTAACCTGTGCTTTGCCCTTACTACTATGTACACAGGAGCGTTAGTACCATAGCAGCAGACCATGCGACTGCTATTGGGACCAGGGCAAGACGGGGCCCAGTCTTAGTTGGGATTATCTCCTCTTCTACTGGGGGTGAAAACTTGGTCAGGACTCTACCCTCTAAAGAAACAACTATTAGCAAATGAGGCAGTGCAAAAAATGGTCCAAGGTCATTGAAAGGGGTTTAGGTAGAAACCCTTGTGTCCTGTGTGAGGGGGGATGGTTTGATCCTTGCTATGGGGCCCTTACTTCTTTATGTACTTCACTGTATGTACATTTTCTTTCTTCCTTTTTGTCTTTCTTCTTCCCACTTTGAACATTTGATGTACCCCCACATTTAGGACCATGATGTGTTGCAGGAGACTTCCCTGTAAGCCTTTACCCTACTGTGACCGTTTTTTAACTGGGATAAGAAAACTGTAGTGTTTAACTAAAAGCAAATAAATACTACAAGTAGCATCACACTGCCGTGTGCAAAGACATGCGAACATTGGAAACATGAGTAAATCTAAATCACATTATTACTATAATTAGTATATGAAAATTAGAAAGTCTTTCCGCACATTTTTGATCAAAATTGTGTTGGACCCACCTACCAGTGACAAGGTGGTTTCCAACAGATGGGACCTACTCCATGAGACTTGCCTCTCCTGGGCTTTTGGCCTACAAGATTCACGGCAATGTAGAATCCAGCCATACTATATGCTAATTAGAAGCCCTGGGCAGATAGGCAGGGTTGCACAACCCAAATAGTTTTTAATTAGCCCAATGAATGTGAACCAAAACATGATGCCACCTTTCTAACAGTCTTTAGGGCTCCTTTGCAGACCTATGTGTCTCCATAGTTTAAATAAATAAATAAATCATGCGTAGTCTGATCCTGAATTCATGTTCCTTTTTTTTTTTTGGTCCTCATCAATCTGCCAAATGCATGTTAGTAAACAGTTGGAGACATATGAAAGGGAGAGTGAGTTCTGGGTCAGACAACACAGTGTTTTATAGTCTGTAACCTCAGACAGACAAAAGAGTGTACAGAAAATAAGATTTATATTTTCTTTATTAAAAGACTATTAGCAGAGTTACTTCATTCTTTTATTGTAGATAGACTGGAGCAACGAAAGGACATAGCTTTTAAGATAATGTATCAATTACACAAGTATTGCCTTATAGATAAATCAAATGTATTATAAATACCAAAATCAAATGCATTAAGACACCATTTGAGAAAGAAAGGATTATACTTTTTTTTAATAAATCCATTTAGTCCATTTTTGCTCAAGGATTTCCAAACTGAACATTTTCTGTTTTTCAGCAGCTTTTTTTTCTTGCTGGGAATAAAATAGTGAAACCGTAACAGTACCATGAAACATACAATATTAATGTGCTAATTTGTGTATGCTCTACAGGTCTGGTATAAGTCAGCTGCTCATTAGTGCTTTTCACTATAGGAACTAATTACAACACCTTTGTTTCTAAAAACCTAAGGCTGAATCACAATAAATTATAAATGAGGCAAAAAAGCATAAAAAAAAACATCCATGCATTCTGTTCCAGGAAGCTACACTTAAAAAGGTGGCATGATGAGGCAGAATGGGCTTAGATCTGGGTGTAGTGTATATACGAGAGGAGAAAAGATAAGGAAAAGATGGGTCTACACAGTAATGGCAAATTTCTAAACACAATTTAAAAGTTAAAAGGTAATAATAGTAATGAAAATGTATTAATAGCAATGGCATGGTCCTAGAAATGCATCTTGATCCTTTTTTGGGGCCGGAGGGGATATATTTCCTTTTTAACAGTTGCCACATCTGCCGACTGAAAGAAAATGTTTTGTATGGGTCGTTGTGAACTTGATGGACATTTCCCCTGTAGCAACCACCACAGGGGAGATCTTTGGCCAGCGACAACTTCATCATGTGATATCAGTGCTGTACAGGGGCTTTCAGAAATCGGACTCATAGAAATCAGGTGATCACTGAGCCAGCAACCCCTTCAATGATTTTTGGTGGATATATGTGAATTGACTGCATAGTCTTGTGTTAAACTGCCTGTAAAAACATTATTTTGTGGCATGCGTAACAATTGGCCTTGAATCTCAAGAGACCAATTTGGGAGAGGTGAGAAACCCGTAAAATTATTGGTATATTTAATACCCTGCAAGAATGAAAGGTTTACAGTTACACCACACGTTCTCTGGCTCGTTTACAATAAAATATTTAGTATTCATTAAAATAGGATGAAATTATTCAGGTTTAGCAGGATGTTTAACAGGCGCTTGCAGAAGTCACTTTTCATTGTGATGTTGCCAAAACCTCCTGAATGTGTGACATGTTTTAAATGTTTTGCTTCATGCATTTGTCACAATATATTATCTAGTGTCCTTGTGCAATGTTTCTGCAATCTGAGGTCTTCTGTCTTATCATTGTGTGAAAAAATGTTCATTTAGATGCTTAGAATAACGACATAGTTTGAAAAATACAAAAAAACAACAACACATACGTAGGAGGCAAAGTGGAGTGAAGTTACTTAACTGCTTCAAGCAAAATGTAAATTTAATACACGCTTGCCTCTATAATTTGCATTGTGCCGTAGGCATGCATAAATCGAGACAACATTAGGTGGACCTTTCATTTTGAAGGACATCCAGAGCATCGGCATAAACATAACAGCATACACTCTCATGTAAAAATTATTGTCAGCCTTTCACATGCTCTGAGTTCATCCAATTAGTCATACATCATCACTCACGTGATTACAGGCAGGTGCTGGTTTTTGCATCTTATAGAACAGAGCTAATGTTATATTGCTGCCATATTTTATATATTTGCAGTGTATTGCAGGGCAGTAGAAGACCAGGTCAAATTGGACGTTTTGCTTCCCATTTCACCTGGTCTTTTATTGTCCTACAAGCTGAGTTTGGGTAGACTGCTGGGTTCACCAACCCAGGAAGGAGCAGGTCGAGTGCCCACCAGCTAAACATAGCTACAGTACCTAAGCAGTTACCTGAGTTGTTCCTGCTCACACAAGTGAACTTGGTAAGCAGCTTCAATGAGCCCCGAAGGAGTTAGTACAGAGGATGGAAGTGGTAGTGGCCCTGATGAAGTGTTGTCATGACATACTCCCCCAGGCCATTGCTCCCTGGGGATTAGTGCAGTGGTAATATAATATTGAAAAAAAAGGCTAGAATTGTAAGACACTTCTTCTGCCAGTCAAGGGAATGTAAGCTCTAGTAAGCAGGTGACCAGGAGAGCAGGGCAGGCCAGACAGGTGCTGATAGTAGGAGATTCTATCATTAGGGGTACAGATAGGGCAATCTGGTGTATTGTGATCCTGTTTGAGTTCGACATATCACGGAACAGGTTGACAGATTACTGGGGGGGAGAGGGATTGGCAAAGATCCAGCAGTCATGGTCCACATTGGAACCAGTGACAAAATTAAAAGTAGGTGGAGCATCCTTAAAATTATTTTAGGGATTTAGGTCACAATCTTAGGGCAAGGACCTCAAAGGTTGTTTTTTCCAAAATACTACCTGTACCATGAGCCACACCAGAAAGGCAACAGGAGATTATGGAGATTAACAAATGGCCCAAGAACTGGCGTAGGAAGGAGGGGTTTGGGTTCCTGAATAACTGGGCTAATTTCTCTGTTAGCTACAGGCTGTATCATAGGGATGGGTGGCACCTCAATCGGGAAAGAGCATCTGTTTTGGGGGAGAAGATGGCTGGAAAGTTGAAGGAGTGTTTATATTAGGGTCTGGGTGAGAGTAATTACATTATAGGAGGGGAAAATAGTACAGATAGAGACCTGGGACACGGTAATGAAACTGGGGAGGAATGGAAGGAGGGACTAGAACAGTTGGAAAGGTATAGGGTAAATAGTATACAAAAACATCTGGATTGTACTAGTGCCAGAAGCCTGACTAATAAAACTGGTGAACTGGAAGTTGTAATATGTGAGGAGGAATATGCGAATCATAATGAGGTAATTATTATGGGGGACTTCAACTATCCAGATATAGACTGGAAAACTGAAAGCTAGTAAGGAAGCATTGAAAAACCATAAGGAAAAATAGAATATGTAAAAGACAGATAAAAGCAGCCAAAGTGGAGACAGAGAGATTAATTGCCAAAGAAAGGAAAATTAAAATGTTCTTCAATTCTATGAATGGTAAAAGTATAAATCTGAAGATGTCAGCCCTTTAGAGAGTGACAAGGGGGGAGTTTCAGGGAGTGATGGCAAGAAAGCAAAGCTATTAAATATTTTTTTCTTCACTGAATTCATTGAGGAAAATGAACTGTCAGATGAAATGCAGAGTGTAAAAGTAAATTCCCCATTAAAAGTGCCATGTGTGACCCAGGAAGAAGAACAGCTGCGTCTTAAAAAGACTAAAATAAACAAATCGCCGGAACCAGATGGCATACACACCCGTATCCTAAGAGAATTTATTAATGTCATAGACAGACCCTTATTTCTGATATTTAAGAACTCTGTAATGACAGGGAGTGTTCCATAGGATTTACTTAGCAAATGTGGTGCCAATATTTAAAAAGGGATCAAAAACAGAGCTCAGAAACATCTGACGTGGGTAAACTGAAGGTTTTCTAAGAGATGCTGTCTTGGAGTACCTCAATGAAAATAAGTGAATAATGCCGTATCAGCATAGTTTCATGAGAGATTGGTCATGTCAAACTAATTTAATCTGTTTCTGTGAGATATTCCAGGGATAGGGTTAAAAAGAATTCTAAAAAATTACAAACATAGTTGACCAATGAAGTATTATTGTAACAGTAATTGACAGATAAAATGGTGCAAGACACATCCAAAAACTGTTACTCGTGTATTCATTCATAAAAAGAAGCTACTGTAACTGATTCAGTTAGAGAGGAAATTCGATGAGAAGCCTAGGAAACAGTATTAATTGAATAAAGGATCTCTATGGTAACTGCTTAATTGAACAAACAAAGGGATATTTGCATGTTATTCATATGTATGCAATTTTATCATCAAAACATGTATTTACATATTATACTTTATTCTTATCCAAACATATTTTCAGTATTGATCAGGTTCTTCCTATGGATCTATATCAAGCTCACTATGTGCATTATGTTATGTGTCTAATGAAGGAAACAACCCGCTTCTGAAACGCATCACACGGTCCTATTACCACACTCTTTTATGTAATTTTAAACCTGTTTTAAATTAAAAAATACAATTGACATCAGCCCCACTCCATCTGTATTTTTCTCCTACTTCATTTGACGTGACCCAGTTGCAGGAGGAAACAGCTCTTGTTGAGTGGCAGAGATCATCTGCTATATGCCCTTCTCAGAGTGATGTCTGTCGGAGCACAACCCTGTCTGATAAGCTGCTGATATTTGGGCTGATAACTTCTTCATATTGGGTCCTGCACCATGAAGAACTCATTTCAGTAATAAAAAATTATAGCAATGGAGGACCACTTTTTTCAGTTTCAGTCAGGGTCCTGCTGTGGTGGCAACCCAGTGCACAAGTTCTGTGTAGATAGGGTTTGGGTCCTCAAAATGATTTCCAGAGGAATCACAGTGTGAAACTGTGCACATGTCAAAGTGGCTAAACTGTACATTAACTAGGCAAGCCTTCACATAAAAATACAGGTCAGATGAAAAGTAAGTCTGGTTAGTTATCTATTTGTATTTGTAAATGTATGATGGAGTTGGCATGCTGTCAAATACAATTCCATTCATTGTTTTGTGAACATATGGTAACCCAGTTTCTGCAATGATTGTCAGGCCCTTGGCACAGACGCATTTTTCTTTCATCCAATAATTGTTACTATTATATCTCTAGATTTGATTTTTAGCATGCTTTTATTAAAATCAGAATGTTTTAAAAAATGCATATTTTGTTGCTGAGTCGGTGACATCGAATACACAATTCTTCTGTAATAGGCAATAAATAAGATTGTGTAATTGCCGTCATTAATAGAATGAGTGGCACAGTTTTACCAAGTTATATACCGTATCCAAATAGAATTATTCAAGGTATTTTGTCAGCGTGTGTGGAAATCAGTGCAATTATGAACAGGCCAGCTTGTCCAACAGTAGACTGAATTTATTTATTAGGAACTCTGACTCATAATTGATCTATCTGTAGAAAGGCTCTCCTGGGATAGGAGAACGATCAATACCTTTCTTGTTACTGCAAGTAGAAGAATGTGGATTGCTGCCTGAAGAATAGAATTTCCCTCAGTACCATTAATTTTTAATTTTCCCTAATACTCGGCTTTTACAAATTACACTACATGGAAATGTGGAATTGAGAAACTTTTAGAGCTATTTACAAACATACAACCATTGTTACTTTGTTTGAATGAATGTTAACTCTTTCACTTCATGGCTGCAACAAGAATATAGGGGTTGCAGCTTCGATCTTGGCATTGAATTATTTTCACTGTCCAGCACTAGTGTGAAGTAAGGATTGAAGCTTCTCCTTTCTTCCTGATTCAATGTCTGTGTATGGGAGCGGAGAGTAAGCAGGGGGAACTGCATGTGACAGCAGAAGCAAAGGAGACAGTGTCATCCACCCCCTGTACACCCTTCCCATCACCCAATGAGGTTTTTTTCCATGTTATTACCCCTCTTACCAATGACAGAGGATATTTGTTCTCTGTTTATCACAAAAGGTTCTTGTTTTGTACTAAAGAGGTGAGATGACCAGTTGTATATCTAATCAAGTGCACATATCCTCTGAAGACACTGAGGAATGTGGATGAGAAACATAGGAAGAAAAAAGGGGATGCAAATGAGCTCTTAACAAGCTCTGCCTCTAAATGCCATCAGATGTAAGGCAGCTATCCTGTAAGTCAATGTTCAGCTCTTTAAATAAGCCTTGAGACATGACTTGGATATTAAATAAGCCAGCACCTCATCTGCAGACAGCTGTTTTGGGGTGATTGTCCGTAATCAGTGCAGAGCAGAGAGTACTGGCTTAACATTGACTTACAGGATAGCTATCTTACATTTGGTAGCATTTAGAGGCACAGCTTGCTAAGACCTCATTTGCATCCCTTTTTTTCTTCCCAGAATTCCAGAGGAGCATGAATGGCCTATAAGTCTCCTCACGCCGATTAAGGCGCTCTCTCCGCAAGGAGTGCTAGTACCCCTTTTACAATGAGAAACTCTATTAGATGAATGAATCAATTCTTACGAAACAATTAACTCATCCTTAGCTCTAGTAGAAGGCAACCCCATTTAGAACTTATCTTGGTGCCAGGCACTTGGATCTAGAATATTTGTTTTGGGAGGATTCCCAAGTAAAATACTATACCCTATTGAAGAAATATCATATAGCAACCAGGTATATGATGGAGAATGGACCCTCAGGTTAATTTTCTCTGGTGAGCCCAAAAAACCTTAGTTCAACATTGAGCTGCCAGAGCGCATAAGAAGGAGAGAATATTGTGAGGGCACAGGTAGGGACACATCACTCATAGGGTAGATATTACTACTAGAGATGAGCGAATCATCCAAAATTCGCTTCGCCAAATGTTTGTTGAATTTTTAAAAAGATTCTTATCGTTACGAGCACTGTAGCGCTCAGGTCCCCTGCGCAATGCCCGCAGGCATTGCGGATCCGTCCTCAACTGTATGTAAGTCAATGGGGACGGATCATTTGGTATGACACTCATACCAAACGGATCCGTCCTCCTCACCTGACTGAAAGTCAGTGGGGATGGATCCGTTTGGTATGAGTGTCATACCAAACAGATCTGTCCCCATTGACTTACATACAGCTGAGGACGGATCCGCAATGCCTGCGGGCATTGCGCAGGGGAGCTGAGCGCTACAGTGCTCGTAATGAGCACGTTCGCTCATCTCTAATTCTTACCTAATACGAAGCTATTCGGTCGAAGCTGCATACAAATCATTTGTTATTCTGTCGTGTTCTGTGAACATTCGTGCACTCATAACGAACATACAGTTGTTAAAGGTACACTACTTATGTGAACACGTACGTATGAACGTACAAATTGTGTACGAATCCTCAGCGTACTATTGTCTAGCAATTGCGTAATACGCAGGCACGCATGACACTAGACCGCCGCGTGTACCCGTCAGAGGCAGAGCGAAATTTTACAAATGGCATCCAAGCATTCTTCAACATGTAGCTCTGGAGAGCTTAAATACATGATCCGGCTGATAGACCGGCAGGATTACGATGGCACACACCAACACCCGAACCAGCAAGTGACCCGAGACTTGCGGCCAACTATTACGAATTCTACCAGTAGAAGCTTCTGCTACATGTCCATTGGCACTGCTGGCCTGTGCCACCTTCTCCTTCTTTTTTTTGGAGCTCAAGTTCTGGCTGGAAGTGGAACCCTTTTGCTTTTCCGTGCCAGACATTTTCACTTGACTGTGGCCCTGCAGGTCTTTTTCTCTCTCCCTGTCTCTCTCCCTGCCTGATTAATATTACTAGCCCTGCACTTGCCATCCACTGGCCATGCACTGGCCCTGATATGTGCATTATTATGGATGCCCAGAACAACACCACAGTTTCCAGAAAACAGTTCTCTGTCTTTCACAAATTCACAGTGCCTCTGCTCATCTCAGCAGTCGCAGCACAACTGATGTCGCTGGCTTACCGAGCCTATGGGCCAATCAGAGCAAGCCCTTCCCACTAGGTCAGGGGACCGCTTCCCTGGCTTTTTGCCGCCTATTTTCCACACGAATAACGAACTTACAGTAAAAGTTCGCTAATTAACTGAATTCGTATGCAGCATTCATATGCTTGTAAATTAACTTATATGTAGCATTAGCGTACAATTCATCGGACAAGTACGTAGCGTATGCGTACAAAGGTTTAAGAACATTTAAGATTCGAACGGAGCAAATCGGAAAAAAATCCGGATTCGCTTCAAAGTAGAAAGTTTGTAAGATTCGATACGAATCTACGAAGCTGCAAATAGATTTGCTCATCTCTAATTACTACACCTTTGTAGTGATAAATCTATCATGTTTTTGCTAGATGATCCAGTCCTTCCATTCCAGAGGTGTTTGTCTACTACTACTGTTTATTTTCCAATGGTATAGTCATAACCATTCAAACACCAAAACTTTGATCAGCCAGTTAAAACCATATGGTAACACATAGCCTTTTTTATAATCTGTTTTTATTTTATAATTGCAGATTTTTAGCATCTTGCCTGAGCTGTTCTTAACAGCATTTAGAAAAGATTAAGAAAATTGCTTTACGGCAGCCCCATGGTCTGTAGACCCAATGGTCTGGAAGGGACTTCAGAGTTTTCCAGGCATGCTCTGTGAACTGTGCAGAGGTCATTATACAAGGAAATAACAGATAAGCTTTGACAATCACCTACTGTGAATGATGGATTCTGTCTTATCTATACTTAGAGGTGATATCATTACAGGCAGGATTAGAGTGACAGATAAGCAGAAGACTACAGTAAAGTGATCTGTACAGACCAAGGAGTGGTGCCTATTATTAGGCTTAGTGGCCAGTGCAAAACTGCAGGAATTTATGGTTTTTATTTACATATAGATATTGACATTTTAAAAATAACCATAAAAAAATTATTTAAAAATATCTTAAATAGAGATGAGCGAACGTGCTCGAATCGAGCACTGTACCGCTCGGCTCCCCTGCGCTCGCATGGGCGCAGGCAGCCGCTTCCGTCCTCCTGAGGAGGACGGAAGCGGCTGCCTGCGCCCATGCGAGTGCAGGGGAGCCGAGCGGTACAGTGCTCGTTTCGAGCACGTTCACTCATCTCTAATCTTAAACATAAAAAAGATGATTTAAACAATAGGTAATTTTTTTGCTGACACATTCCCTTTAAATTTCACTGTTTGGATGAAGTTTTATGGGTCTCCATATGCAACAGACATAAATTTACCATTGAAGTGTTTAGTTTTACAATATGACTTGTCATCGGTTGGTAAATAACAGTATATTCACCAATCTCATTTTTCTTTTTTTTAAATCTTTTTTTAAATTTAAATTTTAGTAGCTCATTTATTGCATGAATCTGACAATGTTGTAGCCCCTTATTTGATGTTGGCTGGTCTAAAGCAGGGTGGCACAACTTTTTCTTGTCCAAGGGCCAGATTGTTAGATCGAACCAATCCCAAGAGCAACCATAAAAGTTAAAGGGGTATTAGCTAGGTAAACATTTATGTAAAAAATATATGCCAAAAAGGTCTGATAGATATCATTTCCACTTCCACCTACTAGGAGAATGGGGGTTCATTTATAATACAGAACTAGAAGCCATACGGTGCTTCAGAAAGCCTAAAAACTCTCCACATCATCTACTCCTTTCTGGAGTGCCACACAAGGTTCAGGAGATTCCGCCAATGTATGGGGTCTAAGAGCTTGCCACACAGGACACCATTAGTATTTTCCTGTCCCTGCTCGCGCATTATGCACCACTCCTTTTTTTAAATCAGATAATCTTTATTAGAATTTAAAACATAAAAATACAAACATAACCCAACTCCCAGATCTCCCCACTTCAGTTTAAAATATTTTGTCATATACAAGAGAACGTGACAAGATCATAATAAAAAAAGTAATAATAAAAAAATGTAATAATAATCTTGTCACAACAGCCATTTAGACTCACAGATTAGGTATCAAAAATCTAAAAGAAAATGGGAAATTAACCCATTTCAGAGAATGTTATCAAATTTAATGATTAAAGTGTCATTCTACTTCATATCAGACTGTTGCCAGCCATACCTAGAGAATTTAACTAAGGAGCCCACAATTTTTTTCAATTTAGCATAAGCTCCTCATTTTTTATATTTTTTTCTTTCATACATTAACAGGGTATTTATTTTATTTAGGAATTCCGTTATTCTTGGGGAAATTGCTTGAATCCAGTGATAGGTTATGCATTTACAGGCAATATTTAATATTTGACCTCAATGGTATTGAGGGCCACATGTAACCCTGATCTGCAGGTTGTGCACACCTGATTAAGAACAAGCAGAGTTGTCATGTTTTTTTTTGGTATGAGATCTGCTTTTAATATCAATTTTAGGAGATCTATTGCAAACGAGGGATTGGTACTATTTGCTTTTCTTCATATATTATCATGCTGCTCTTACTTTCTGAATTATATGTCAGCAGCCAAGGTGTGTAAGCCACACCAGCTACTAGTGACAAAGGAAGCTGAGCTGCAAACCCAGCATAGCCACTACACTTTGAATAGAGCTGTGCTTCTGCCTCCATTTAAAGTGCTAGTTCTGGTATCAGAAGCGGCTGGTAACAGCTGCTTACAGGGGTGCCAAGTGTTGGACCCCCCCAACTACCGTAATATGATAGTGAAGTTATTACTTGGAAACTGGGAAACCTCTTTAACGTGTGAGTGGGAAGTTCTCTTGTACATAAGTTTTCTTCAACTTCTGTACAAAAGAACTTCCCAGCCTGTTGGCCTAACATTGTAGATCTACTGGTAGATCACAATCTAATATTTGCCCACTATTGGTCTACCGTGTGCTTTTAGCAAGTGCCGTATTTTACAACTTTTTTCCCCTCTATATTAAACACCCCATAAAATTAGCTTTATTTGTTTGGATATATAAAAACCTTAAAAAAGGCACACATCTCATGGGTCAAAGTTAGAGATGAGCAAATTTGTTAAAATTAGTTTTGGGTCCAAATTGACCTTGTATTTCGATTCAGGTGCGAATTGATTCTACCCAAATTGAAACTACTTTGAATGCCCTTAGAAAATTCTCCCTCTCTCACATTCTCTCTCTTTATTCTGCTCAGAAAATTCTCCTGCATGGAATCTCTAGAAAGTCTAATTCTAATGAACCCAACTTAAAAAAAAAAATTCTGGTTGAATTTGGATTCTAAAAATCAATTAGCTCATCTCTAATCAAGGTCTTTTAGGAAGTCTGGAAGCTTTAAAAATGTATAATACATTTCACCACTGTCATCACTGTAATCATTAGTGTTAAGTGAAGCGAAGCATCCAAAGAGAAATTCTCTTCAAATTTTAGGAAAAATTCAATTCTAAACAAAGCTGAATTTCCATGTGCTTTGTGATAACAAATCAGTTTTCCTAAAATGCCAGCTGAAGTTGTCTTAGAAATAATGGAAAAAACCTCATCCACTTGCTTGTGCAAGAGGCAGTCTGCTCCTGTCTTGATTGAAAAAGACTTGCCGAAGGGCCTGCACTGAGCGTGATGACGTCACCATGAGATCATGTGGTGACGTCATTGTCAACACGTGATTAGGTGACTGATCTTTTTTTTCAAACTCAAAAGGCCATATTGCACTAGCTTAGTACCATTTTAACAGCTATCAGATGGGTGCACTTCTGTCTAAGCAGCCATTAAAAATGGTCCAATTGATTGATAGGCTAAATGGGGTTTTAGCATAGCATTTTGCGTCTGATTCATAACAAATCAAATTTCTTGTCAAACTTTGGTGAAGCTGTGAATCAAATTTTTCAAAACTTATCTCTAGTAATCATCATCCTATATTATCAATGACAAAAACATAAATAACATTCTCCTTAATTTTTGGGAAATATATTTACAATCTTACAAAACTTAGGATATTAAAAGACACTTAATCATTGTAAGCCAGCAAAGGATTTCCCAATTTAAGCACATCATACAAAATCTTGGTCTTTTGGTGAATATGGCCCTAACTCTGCATTTAATGCCTTGCTTGGATTGATAAATTGTGCTCATAAAATCCCATCACTGGGATAAAGTAGAGTGATAAATGAGAGTTTTTCATTCTGATGCTTTTCCTACTTCAGTGCAATCTAGGTTGTTAATGCTTGATTCATACAACTGTCAAGTAGAGCAATTTATACAGAGAAAGGCAACAGAAGGAATGCTGTGTTTGTTGAAAGCTGCAAAACAGTGATAGCATGAGCAAATACCAAGGGGTTCTATTTAGGAATATCTGAAATTTGTCAAAAGGTCAAAAATAAACTCTGACTAATGTACATAGTAATTAGCTAATGTGTAAACTGAAATGTTGTTTTATGACTTGCTTAATGTACATTTCATTTTGACATATGGGAATCTACAGCATGCAGACAAAATTTCAGTTCTGGAATATAACATGTTCAGTCGCCTGTGTAAAAGAGGTTAGGTTTATGTTTTATTGCTTTATATCAAATATTTATAGAAGCGTTCTATTTTACTACGACATAAAGGCAAGGCTGAATAATAGGGAGACTATCCATGAATTTTCAGACATGGTTGACCTACACATCCCAAAATAAACTTACCCCATTTTTATCTCTCTACATATTTTTATTCCCACGTCCATCCCATTATTTACCTACAAGCATTTGACTCAATGACTGAAATGGCTCTTCTGACTTTACCATAGATCTAATTTTTTTTTTGCAAGATCTGTTTAATGCCACTTGAATCATTGTCAAACTATGTTTTTGACTTCCATTTATATATTATTAATTTGAAGGATTTTCTTTTCTGAAATTGTCTATAATACTAGAGGAGTACCTGTAAATCATGGCACATGCCAAGTTCAATACTAATGGCATAGTTAAGACATAAACATCAAATGGTTGCAACAAAATTACCATATGTTTGGACTATAAGATGCACCAGACCATAAGATATAGCTAGGATATAGAGGAGGAAAAAAATATATTTTTTTCAACATACTTCAGATTAAACTCCCAGGAGATCCCCAAAATTCATCAGACCTCAGATCAGACTTCCATCCCTCCTAATAAAGCAGATCAGACCCCCAAGCTTCATCAGAACTCAGATAAGTCCCAGATCAGACCTCTGTATCAGGCCCCCACTTCCTTCTCAAACCTAAGATCAGACCCCCCATTTGACCCCCAATCTTCATGAGACCTCAACTGAGACCCCCATCAGACTCCCAAGCTCCATAAGACCTCAGATCAGACCCTCAACCTTCATCAGACCTCAGATCAGACCTTTGTATCAGACCCCCATTCCTCCTCAGACTTCAGATTAGAACCCCAAGCTCTGGACCATGCTCTCTTCCTGCACACACCCCTCCCTGGTCTTCTTCTGGGACCCGCTCTGCATTGTAAAGTGATGTCACACAGCATCAGGTCACAGTGCATGCTTACGTGCGTTACATCCTGACAATGTACGCATTCAGGACACAGTGCAGAGCGGGGCCCAGAAGAAGATCAGGGAGCGGTGAGTACATCCAACATAACTCTTTACTCACCTCCCCTGTGCTTTCTGCATACTAAGACGTATTTCCATTTTCCTCCGCTTGTGTAGTTTTATTTTACTTTAGGTTGAAAAACATAATAAAACATAGACTTTAACATAAACAGGATAAAACAAATAAATCATTTCATGAGTAATGGATAAATGAACCTACAGTATAAAATGCTGTCCTTGTTTTTAGAGAAAGAACAAACATTTCCATGAAATGTCAGTTTGTTGTTCATTGAAAGACAGTCTGTTATGTCGTAAACAATAAAACAAATGGGAAGCAGATAATTTTTCCATTATGGTTTATTTTTAATCTTTTCTTTTTGTGTAAACAGACGTCGAGTGATACAGCTATGCTCATTTAAATTCCTTTGTAGTTATAAGTCACACATTGTTAATGACAGAAAGATACAGGCCATTAAGTTTTAATTAATAGTACAGACTGATTAGCAATGGTTCAATAACAATATGAAAAGTACTAAGTAACAAATTTTTAATAATATTTTGGAGAGACACATTTAAGTTGCTTGAAAATAGTTTATAGAGCTGACAGAAATTAAATATTTCACAGTTAGACTTACTAAAAACATAAAATGGGTGGTAGTTAATACAGATTTTTTTCAGTATATGATGCACATAAAAACTCTTTATAAAGGTATGCAAATTATCTTTCTTTAAAAAAAAAATAAGTTGGGCCTCTAGCACCGCCTGTTGAAGGGCAGCAATCCTATAAGTAAATGTCTGACCCTTTAAACAGGCCTTGGAGCATAACTAAGGATGTGAGCCAAACCAGACACTCATCTACAGACATTTGTTTCAGGGTGATTGTCCTTCATCAGTGAAGAGCAGAGTACTGGATTGACTGAGTGGGAGGCCTTTATTGCAGATCTGGGGGTTACTTTTTTCCATATGAAGAGTGTCTACTAGGTGTAGCAAGTCTTATAGACCATTCAATGCAATGCATTGCCATTTATTTTATATTCTATAGATTCATTTGTTTTACACTTTCCAAACAAGTGTTTATGTTTATATTTATTTCAATTACATTACCAGTATCTTTTTTCCTGACCACATGGATATATGAAAATAAATAGATTGAGCAGAGTTAAAATAAATGGTTAATGATGGCAAGAAAATATTAATTGACATCTGTATGCACTTTTAGATTTTACAGTTTCCCATTGCTGACCTAGATGTACAGTACATGTTGACTCTTTAAAGACGACACCCCCTCTGGAGCTGATTGGACAGTATAGCTGGTGGGAGTGTTCTGTTCTACACCACCAATCATGGATTTTCATCCCCTCAGATGTCATTGTCAATTGTATCCACATCATCTGAATGGTAATTTAGTTGATTCTCAAGAGGAATCCATGTCGTCCAGAATAAATGGTGCAGCTCCTAGGGTTTGGGTTTGATGCCTTCCACATATCATGCATACTTAAATCTTTAAAGTGATTTTCTGGGATTTTTGAAATTATGTATCTGATTGGTGGGAGTCTAACACCCAGGACCCCTGGTGACAGGGGCAAATTGGCCATAGAACTTACAGGGAAATTTTCCGGTGGGCCGATGCCCAGGGGACCGCCTGGGAACTCCTCATGGCCAGCCATTTGAAGTTTTTGGGGATGTATTTTGTTGTGTTGCTGGCAGTATTTTGGGGGCCACTTTTAGTATTTTTTCCAGGGCCACTTTAAGTTCCCAGTCTACCCTTGCATGATGATCACCTGAGGATAGGTAATCAGTTTTAAAATCTTGATAAACCCTTTTAATTTCTTAAGGAATATAGATGACTTAGAAATTGTAGATCTGTCTACCTGTGGATGTATCACTGAATTTAAATCACTCCCCAATATTTTTAGAGTTGACCAATCCAATGCAGTTCTGTTCTTTATTGAGCTGAAGAATTCCTTATGTGGATCATTGGATGAATAGAGATTAAAAAAAGTACAACACCCCTTTTTGAAAATGTTCCTGTACCCGTAGTATTCTACAATTAAGTCTTTTGTGAATCATTATAATCACTCCATCCCTTCTTCTGGTGACATGGATCTACCTCGCTTGACCAGCTAATGCCCTCTACATTTTTTTAACTCTTTATCACTCAGATATGTCTCCTGTAATAATACTGCCATTCAATTTGTTTAAGTGTCTGAGAATGTCACGTCTGTTACTAGGGGTGGCTATACTGCATCTATCAAATTCCAACATATGATGAGATTTTGTTGCGACTTTGGAAAACCAGGCATAAATTGCAGCATGGACATGGTCTCCAACTGCTTGTTTCCAAAAGGGGAAGGCTTTATCTGCTGCTTGGACTACTGGTAGGAATAGCTCATTGCCCAGAGTTGTGTATTCACACTGTTTAACATTTACCTTTCCTTCACTGATGTTTATCAATAAAGGAATTCTGGCACTTACCTTGAAGATCTTCTCTTCTCTGCCTCTTTAGTGGCAAGCTTCCCTATCGGCTAAGCTGCAGGATCTCCAGTCCCATAGTATTGTTTCCCTCTCTTTAGACTAGCTGAGATGTCAACACCAAGAGTGGTCTGACAAGATAAGGTATATCTTATGAGATCAAACTGGACAAGGCCCCTCTAACACTTTCCGCGATAATAGGATAGTATCTGGGAGGTGAAGATTATTCAATTTCTGGAGATTGCGACCCCTGGAAAACTATTAACTTATAAGGTGCCAGGAATATTGCATGCCATATCTCAGACATGGAAGGGTCACAGCAACATAAAACAAAAGAATGGAAAACTCAGGGGACTGTTGAGATTTATCTAAAACTGGTGACAGGTCCTCTTTAATAGATTAGATTAGCCAAAGGTGATATCTCCATCTTTGCAGTTGTTCCTAAATTATCAAAAGGATCTGTAGAGGGAACCATACTTACCTACTTCTCAACTTGGTTCTGGCTCTGTGGGCCCACCACTGTGTTCACTGCCACTGGCCGCAGTACTGACATGTCCCCAAACAGCACATGACCCACAATCTGAAACTGAGCATTGGGGAGCAGAAAAGTATGGTTCTCTCAACAGAACAACCCTTTTTAAGAAAATTGGTTGATTGGACCAATTTACAAAATTTTCTCTGCAGAAAATGTAAGTCGGTCCATAATTTGTTTGCAGATGCCGAAAATTTCAGAGGCCAAATTTTTGCCTCTGAATCAAAGTTGCAATACTTGGATCTTCTGAAGTGGACTAATGACACTAAAATGTGGACTCAGTGGAAGTGTTTCTACAAATGGAAGGCTTTACTGTGATCTTTCTGTGTACACATTGATGTTAGATCCCTTGCTGTGCTAACAATTACGGTTTGGGGAAAAGCTTCCAGATAGGACCAACATAAGATAAAATCTTCTTGTAGTGCTTTGAAGTAAAGCAGGATTATTCTGATCTGAGAAGTATAAGCAGCTCTCTGATCTTCCCTGTGCTCTGCCTGGACACCGCGCCCTCCATCATTATTACAGTAGTGAAATAAAAATGCCTTATAAGTTTTTATGGAAGGTTTTATGTGTCAATCAATATTTTTCAAGCCAGTAGCTTTGCTGTCAGTGTTTTACATGTTTTTATTGCATTTCCTGTCCAAGATTGCTTTACCTCTGAGCTGACAAGAAAACTTTCTTTTGACAAGCGCTTTGATCTTAAAAGTTTATCTGAGTTTGCAGAGTTTCCAGTGGACTCAAAAGACCTGATAGAATTTATCTTTTACAAGGTAAAAAACAAAGATGAGATGGCAGACTACTGGGAAAAATAGTGTAGCGTTTGAAGATAAAACTGAGCGAGCCTGCAAAATAAGATGTACAGGAGAATATCATTGTAATGCGAGAAATATACTGTAATAAAAGGGGAAAGCATTGCCTGCGCCTGAGATCCATATACATATGCGCAATTCAAATAGAGTGTGTTCACTAAGATAAGTCGGACATAGAGATTTACAGATACATGCTGCAGGAATATAGGCTGGGGGTTTGTTTAGTTTTGATGTAATATAGATGTGATATATAATGTTTTTATATCTATAAGGACATCTGAAAATGAAACACACACACTCTCAGTGTAAATAATATAGTTACAGTACATTAGCTGGAACTACAGGGACTGTCATTAAGTCATTTGATATATTTTTTCCTTGCTGTAGATGCCCTTTATGCAACCCACATCCATTGTCCTAGGACACAGCCATATGTCTTTGAAAATATTGCACTCGGATAGGCATGCACTAAAAGCAGCTGCCTGGGATCAGGAGTAACAAATAGGTCCTTGACCAAGTAACTTCACTTATTTCAATCAAGTACCTTTAAAAATAACGTTAGATCGCAGGCATCCACTTTTTTGCAAGTTGAGGCTGTGTAAGCTTCTGCCTGCTCACAAATTAGGAATACTCTCATTCAGTAATGAGTGAACCTTTTAGGGTTCAGTTCATTTCAGGTTCACAAAAGTTTTAAAAATACTCGGTTCAGACACAAATCAATTATTATTAAACAGATTGAGGATACCACTGAAAACTTAGCAGAAAAAAATAAAGCTTGATCTATAAAACACCAGGACTAATTTAATATAAGTCTAGAAGACAGACACACCGAATATTCTACTGAAAATGAGGCATGTAATCTATTTTTCCATCTAAACCATCTAGAATATTCCACCCAGAATGACATATTTCTCAACCATAGATACTCTTTATAATTAGGGAGACCAAACACATTCATGATGAGTATTGTATGCCAGGCAACTTGCTTTCTAGGAAAAAGATAGATGCAAATTTGCATATCTTTATTCTGCTGGCATTAGACAGGATACCCCCTCGGTTAGCTTTTGTCAGGGAAGCTAATTTGCATGGCTTTGTGTTTCTGGGAAAAATATTCAAATTAGCTTTTCCTGCAAAAAAGAAAAGAACACTAATCTTAGCTCATGCCAGCCAAATTAAGATGTTAATTTGCATTTATTCTTCCTAGAAACCAAGAGTAGTGTTGCCTGGCATACAATAGATACACATCATTTTTTTTGTTCTCCATAATGATAAAGAGCACTCCAAACAGTACCCCCTCAATCTTCCACAAACACCCCTGCAGGGTGATTGTAACCATGGAAACAAGCAGTGTATAATGTGATGGAAAAATGATACATTAGTAAGTGGCTTTTATTAACTTTGTCTACTTGATAAACACAATTTGCTGCAGTGAGACAACTCTTTAAAGGCTATGGACACCTTTGTAAACAAAACAAAACAAAAAACAACAACATTTTTTGTGCTTTCTATGCACAGCAGGCTGCTCTCACTGAGTTTACAGAGAATTCGTCAGATGATGGATTCTCTGTAACTCCTCCTGCCTCCACCAGGAGCACGCACTGCTCTCCCTGCTAGTTACAGCATCAGCCTGCTATGTGTATTACAGCTCCTAATACACATCCCAGGCGTCTGTAATTTCATTATCAGCCCTGAAATGTGTATTAGGGCTGTAAAACATATCACTGGCTGGTGCTAACATTAGCATTGGCATTGTATTGCTAATAGAGTGGCCGTCGCTCTCATTAGCATATGCATCGTATGCTAATGAGAGCAATGTGGCCACTCCTGTCACAGCATATATACTGCTGTAAAACTGTTGATTTTATATCCTGTTGGTATTATCTTTGTGGGTGAGTTCTCCCTGACACAGTTTACATACCAGAGGCAGATGGGGTTTGTGCATCCATGTCCAGCAGGCAAGGATGGATGGAAGGCAGAGATGACTGGCCAGCAAGGAATTGATATAATATGGAGGATGGGTGAAAGGGGGAGGGGGGAGTGCTATTAGAGATGAATGACGGTGGCAGCATTTAACTAGTATAATATAGCAGGGGAGGATGAATTGCAGACACATGGGGGGTGCGGGATTATGAGCAGAAATGACACTGGCAGAGATGGATGTTAGCAGCCATCAGACATGGTAGTGGCAGCATGCAAATACTGTATTATACCAGCAAGTTTACATAACACTAGGTAGTAATCAAGAACACGGCAGGCTCGTCACTGTTGTCCAACAATCACAGATCAACACAGCATTATATTGTCAACACAGCACTGCTACACAGTGCTGGCTGCAAACACAGCTCTACTACATGGCGCCCAAAGCAAACACAGCACTGCTACATGGTGCTAACTGTAAACACAGCTCTACTACATGGTGTTGACGGCAAACACAGCTCTGCTACACGGTGCTGACCGCAAACACAGCACTGCTACATGATGATGACTTCAAACACAGCTCTCCTACTTGGTGCCCAATGCAAACACAGCACTGCTACATGGTGCTGACAGCAAACACAGCTCTACTACATGGTGCTAACAGCAAACACAGCTCTGCTACACGATGATGACTGCAAACACAGCTCTCCTACTTGGTGTCCAAAGCAAACACAGCTCTGTTATGCGCTGCTGACTGCAAACACAACATGCTTACATAGCCCTGCTTTACATAGTACACATGCTCCAATAAGGAATGTTCATACCCAGCAAAGTACTACACGGAGCCTCAGAAGTTCACTTTACTCATCCTACACACATGGCTGATCACATAACTGTGACATCACCACAGGTCCTGTACACATAATATGCTGTTTAGCGTGGAGATGTCCGTGAGGGCTGGGGCTTCCAGTGTGCAGGACCTGGCAGGCTGCTTATACAGCACTCCTGACTAGAAAAAGACCATGCAGAAAAATACACACAAGTCTTTTTCCAAGGAGTGAAATGGCTTGAATGGGTGTCTATGTGGTAGACACTGAACAAATGCACTCTGCTGTACATAGCATTGTGTGTCTTAGGGCCCATTCACACGACCCCCTATTCTCTTCAATGAGAGCGGGCAGCCGTGCCGCGGCTCCACACAAAAAATAGAACATGTCCTATTCCTGTCTGCAACAGCGGACAAGAATAGGCATTTTGAACGGGGGGCCCGGCCATGTGTTCTACAAATTGCGGAACACACTCTGCACGGCACCCGTGGTATTGTGAATCTGCATTTTTGCGGATCCGCAATACTATGGCCGTCGGAATGCGGCCTTATTCACTTACTAAGTCGTCACACTATACTAATATGTGGGGAGAAGTGACTGCTCATTGTACAGACTACACACAATAATGTATTCAGAAGAGAGTGTACACACATACAGTATCCATAAGAGACTACACACAATACTGTGTTCAGAAGAGAGTGCACACACAGATACTGTACTCAGAAGAGAGCGCACACAATACTGTGTTGAGAAGAGAGTGCATGTAGTGAGAGCTGTCAGTAATGAGATCTATATCAGGCTTATACCACCATAGTTCTGACTATAGATATCTGCACTGACGTTATCAGCAGAAATATCTATTGTGTCTACAAATAATGGACTTTATACAGAAGGGAAAGAGAGAAATAGATCTGCTAATTACAGGATGTAGCATACTGGAAGACTCACCATGTTGTGGATGAAATCCTACTACCAAGTTACTTGCAAGTTCCAGCAGTCTGTGTGTGTTCAAGAGCTGTGCTATGTAAAAGGATATGGGGGCGGGGCAGCAGAGCTGTGCTAGCGCACATGAAATCCACAGGAACGCCCACAGAGCTTCTTAGGAGAAGACAGCAGGCTGCAAAACTCATATCAGAGCATTTCTGAATGCATGTGAAGCAAAGCTGATACCAGAAAACTAACAAGTGCAATTTTATTATGTGCTGCATTACGGTAAGATATGGGGTTTTGATTTTTAGTGCACAAAGGTGTCCATAGCCTTTAAGTTGCAGTAATATTCCCCTCATCTCCACTTTTTGGAGGTGGAGATACAGCATGTTTTACCTCTGTTGTTGGTTTCAGGATCAAAGTAATTTAACCAATTTTCATGCAGAGTAACAATTTGGAACTAAAAAGTTTCTGGGTCATATTTGATGTTTTCCTCTGTGACATAAGTTGAAGGCTACCCTGAATGTTCTCCTTCTTCACCAGATTCTCTGCCACAATAAAATCCTCTGTGCAATTTCACTACATTTGAGTATTTGTACCCATTGTTACCCATTGTCTGGTCCTTAATTGTAATGAATTTCTGACAATGACATCCCATTGAGGTAGGGGTAAATGTAAATTATATGATCAGAGCCCTGTACTAGAGCATATAGGTTTTATATTCTAAATATATATATATATATATATATATATATATATATATATATATATATATATCTAAAAGCAACTTTGAAAATAGCCTTCATTAAATATTTTCTGCTATGTTGTGTCTACAGCTGCTATGCTATGTTATCTCCATGGTAACAGACAACAAAAACTCCTGTGTAGTCTGATCCTGCAGTCATACTACCTACTTCATCCCATACATCCTGCTATTTTTGCTATGAAGAAAAATGGAACAAATGGAAGGGAGAATTATACATGGTTTATTTGTAGTCTGTTACCATAAAGATGCTAAAGTCTACATGGTCGGCTGTAGACACAAAAGAGTAGGAAAAATTTCATAAAGGCAATCTGCAAAGGTCTACAATAACCTTTAAACTAATGAAAAAATGTTGGGCTGAATGCCTCACTTACAAAGCCCTAATTTCAGGATCTACATAAGAATATACATCACACTGCAAACTGCAATTGGGTTGCTTTCTAGTTTAATTTTTTATTATCTTATTTTTATTTTTGTTATATAATTTGCACAGCATTGTCTGACATCTTCATTCAGAAAGCCTTATTTGTTTCATAGTTACAGCATGAGAGCTGGATATATTTGACATGTAGTCTTATAGATGCTATATAATATTCTTTAAGATGATACTCCCTATTACGCCTGCAGTGCTGGAAAAGTGTGAGGCTTTGACATTTTTTCTATGGGGCCTGAAGGAAACCCTAAGGCAAAATCTGATGGAATGTAAATTGCTTGTAACATAATGGTTTCAAATAAATTTCAGATTTCCATTGTGAGCAGCTTCATATCCTACGCGAGGAAAAGATTTAGAAATAAGTTTTTAAAGGTGTGGTGCAGTTGCTCATGTCATTTAGACGTGCTGTATAAAAGGGGCCAAAACATAGGCATAAACACAGCACTTCATGTTGTCTTCAGTGATAAGATGCGACTTTTATTTACCAGGCATAACAACTATAGTCTTTTTCAAGCTCCCAGCAGTCATGTGACTATTACAAATGCAAAACAGATAATCAATAAACCAATGTGCTTATGTAATGATCGGGTTTTGGTCCCAAAACTACACTTAGTCCCCTGGACGCCATGAAGGTGTAACCATGTGTTGCCCTCTGGAGAGGATGGTAAGACGTGGTGCACCCCAATGGGAAATTAGTCCAGAGAGTAAACCTGTGTCCTTCTTTATTTCTTTGTTGCAAGACAATATAGGCAATGCAGTGAGCCGGTTTCTCCAGTCTCATCTCTGGCAGGATAGGGTTTTGTGCTGAGAAAAGACCTGAGTTAGATGTCCCTCTCTCTCTCTCTCTCTCTCTCTCTCTCTCTCTCTGAAGGCTGAAACCCTGGACAAGAGTCTCTCATCATCTTCTTCTGGTGACTTGTGCAGTCTGACAGAATCTCTCTTACTAAATACTGGTCCCTCTCTGCAGACATCTTGGGCCACTGACTGCTGTACAGTTATACAATTCCTAACTGATCCAGAGCCTTCTAGGGGGAGATGTGGAGCTGGAGAAGCATAGCCTAAAAGAAACAATGTTGCAGTTCATGGCTACTATAAACTTGTATTGTGCCTCAGTGTAAGTCAATGTTAACATTTTAAAGTGCAATAAAGTAGGGAGTTGATGGCTTTGCATAGCAGCAATAGGGGCAAATGTTCAAACATCTATACTCCAAAGTACCCTCGCTCCAGTACATTATACCATATAATATACATGCAAAGTCAAATCATTAAAGGATTATTCTCATTTTAGACAATGGGGGCATATCGCTAGGATATGCCCCCATTGTCTTATAGGTGTGGGTCCCACCGCTGGGACCCGCACCTGTATCCAGAACGGAGCCCTCGAACTGAATGAGGGCGCACTGCTAGCGCTCGGCTATTTTCGGCAGCCCCATAGAAATGAATGGGAGGGGTGGCCGCGCTTGCGCGCTGCGCTCCCATTAATCTCTATGAGCGCAGCGGGAAACTGCGCCTGGTGGTGGCCGGACCCCGGAAACCCGGGGTCCTCCAGGCACAGCGCTCCCCGCTCCGCTCTGGATATAGGTGTGGGTCCCAGCGGTGGGACCCGCACCTATAAGACAATGGCGGCATATCCTAGCGATTTGCCCCCATTGTCTAAGATGAGAATACCCCTTTAAGTAGAATTCATAGCAGGTCGTATCACTTACACAGACATAGCATATGAAGAACCAGGAGGAAGGATACTTTGTGAGCTCAGTGTCCCACTATAGACACTGAACTCACTAAAACCCTGTAATAGAATGTATAAGTAAATATTGTAATGGGAATACATCATTGGTGTCTACCTATAGGAATTCTCCGGTCAGATAAAGTAATAATTAAAAGGGTTTTCCAAGATTTTTTACTGATGACCTATGCTCAGGATATGCAGATTGAGCTGTTGATTATCTGATTAGCATGTGTAATAGTCACAAGACTGGTGGGGGCATGTATATAAGTTAGTGTTGCAAATACAATGACTTGAAAAAGACTGGCTGGAGTTGAAATGTCGCTATGTTTGATGATTTGAATAAAAATGTTATAAGTGCTGCAGTTTTTTCTATTATTTGATTTGCCAGGGCCTTGAAGCTAGAGCCTAACACTGCTTGCACCACCACTAACTAGATCTTCTTTGCATACCACCCAATTAGATAACATTCAACTGGAGTACTGCTGTTTTTTTTTTTTTGTTTGGACTGTACATAAGGGACATACACAAATCTCAAAGGGTCACCAGTGCAAAATTTAGTATGTTCTCCTCCATCTCATCCCCATTTCTTTGTGAAATTCGGTGAAACAACCAAATTGAATTTTTCATAACTTCGCTCGTCACTAATCATATGGACTGGAGATGTCTTCATGAGACAATTTCTTTGACACAATTTAGTGAACCTATGGCACTAAATATCTCTTTAGTAGAATATACTTACCTCATAATACACTTTATGTTTTCTTTAAGGGAATTGAATAGAATCCTAAGGAAACTTTGAAACAGAATCACCATCTGTATTTTTATGGTTTTGTATATTTTGCTTTGGACTAGCTGTACAATTACTGTAGAAGACTATAGTAGTATAGCAGGGGGTTATTTTGTTTGTACTTATATGCTACATGGTCGGGTAATTGTTGCAATGCAGAATTGCTGCAGGCTGCTAGTATTGATAATAACTAGGTCATAATTAAATCTATTGAACAGTTACACAGTAAAGGAGACTCCTACATAATACATCATTTTTATAACATTTTTAAAAAATGGTTAATAATTAAATACACGCAGAACACAGAAAAATTCATGGAGATATAGAAAATGTGTTCAGCCGTCTGGCAGATGGTTATGGAAAGCAATAGGCTAGAAGCAATTTATATTTACAGCAATATTTCTCATTATTCCGAGGTCACTGGTGGGTGGTCTTGCAGTAAAGCATTTCACTATATAAGCTTAAAGCGTTCCTAACCTTTTGACAAACTGTACATAAATCAATAGTACAATGTGTGTACATGAGGAATAAAACTATTTTTGGACATTATATGACTTGTACAAGGCATTTTTTACCTGTTCTCCTAGATATGGTTGGCAGAGATAGCACATCCATTGTACACAGAAAGCAGAGGAGAATCTGCTTCTTAACTTTCTCTTACTCACGCAAAAGGAGCCCTAGGATCATGGAGTACATTACAGAGAGGTACTGACCTGCATGGACATGAATCTAGCATTGTGACAAACACAGAAAATTACTGTGCAGTCTCACTGAGCTCCTGCTTGTTCCTCTCTTTCTCCCTTCTCCATAGATATGCCTTGAAATGTGCAATCTGATCCTTCAGTGAGTTTCTCTGTCCTGGACGGCTTCAAGACAAATTACAAAGAGAAAGGCATATATGAAGCAGTGGGGGTGGGTGGACGGGAATGGGCGGTGGAGGTTAACATCTGATAACATGAGAACTAGATATTTCTCTTTGATAAAAATATATTGCAAAGTTTCTTATGGTCACTGGTACTATGTATGTGTGCAAATTTCTGTGTGCAAATTTTCTACCATTTACATATGTGCAGTCAAGTGTATTTTACTGCATCAATACCATAGTGTGTTCACAGTAAGGGGATGTCCAATAAGTCCTACATTTTATTCCCAAACACATGTTGCAATTTTTCTCCATATATAATTGCACAAACAATCTTACTTTAGTGCCCCAATAGCCGTGCACATTGTGTTCACAGCTAGGCCTGTATTTTGATTGCAAAAGCCTATTGGAATTTTTCTACTGTTTATTAGACATGGGCGTATTTCAGGATAAATTAGATTCACCTCGAAGCCAAATTTCCTCGTGCTTCGTGTTAGTGAATTGATTTAACCTATATAAAACAAAACAAATTATACTTACCTCCTCCATTTGTTCCTGGGTCAGAGAGGACACTTTTAAAGGGGAATTTACTTTTATACTCTGCATTTCATCTGACAGTTTATTTTCTTCAGTGAATACAGTGGAGAAAAAGTTATTTAGTAGCTTCGCTTTCTCCTCATCGCTCTCTGCAACTCCCCCATCATTACTCTGTAAGGGGCCGACACCTTCAGGTTTATACTTTTTAGTATTTATATAATTGAAGAACATTTTAGGGTTAGTTTTACTCTCTTTGGCGATTAATCTCTCGGTCTCTAGTTTGGCTGTTTTTATTTGTCTTTTACATATTCTATTTTTTTTCCTTATAGTTTTTCAATGCTTCCTCGCTCTCCTCCTTTTTTAGTGATTTAAATGCTTTCTGTTTGTCATTTATTGCTTTCTTTACAGTTCTGTTTATCCACATTGGTTTTTTCTTGTTCCTTAACCTTTTATTCCCATAAGGTATGTACCTCTCACAATTAGATATTAGGATGCTTTTAAAAATCTCCCATTTTGTGGCTGTATTTTTATTTTTGAGGACTTTGTCCCAGTTAGTTAGGCCTATGGCCTCTCTTAGTTGGCTAAATTTAACTTTTTTGAAGTTTGGTATTTTTGTTCCTCCCTGAAGAAACACTCTTTTGAATGACAATTGGAAGGTTATTATGTTATGGTCACTGTTTCCCAGGTGTCCCCCGACCTGCACATCTGTTATTCTGTCAGGTCTATTGGTTAATACTAAGTCCAGTATGGCCATCCCTCTAGTCGGGTCCTGAACCAGTTGGGAAAGGTACTTGTCTTTGGTTATTGCCAACAACCTGTTTCCTTTATGAGATGTACAGGTTTCAGTTTCCCAGTCTATATCTGGGTAGTTGAAGTCCCCCATTGTAACGGCATCTTGATTGAAGAACTCGGCCGAAATCCCGTGCTTGGTGATGTATGGCGTCACCATGTTGGCCAGCGTGACGACGTCATCTCGCGCCGTGCAAGATTTTGTGCCTGTTCTTCAAGCAAGATGGTGGGGGCCAGCCCGTTGCAAGAAAATAGAGGCCGTAAGTTTGATTTAATTTTCTTTTTAATGTTAATTTTACACAGTTTTTACACTCAGATGCCGCAATCATGTATGAATGAGGCATCTGAGGGGTACAATGATGGGGTCAGCGCTATCGCAGCTCCCTATCATTACACCCGCTACTTACAAAAGATGTACTTTGTGACAAAGTAATTTGTCACAAAGCAATATATTTTTTTTTAATTTGGCGAAGCAGCCAAATCAAACTTTTCAATAATTCGCTCATCTCTACTGTTTATAAGTGCCGAATTACACATTACTTAGTATGTCAATAGCAATGTTTTTTTTTAAACATGCTGTTTGTTAACTCTGTCAACCATGCATTTACCCATAGCTATATGTCTGTGTTAATCTGGCATTAATTACTATTGGTGTCTTTTTGTTAGAGAGCTTGAAAGGACAGAGGGAGAGAAAAAAATTTGAAAAATAAAAAAAAAGGAGAGAGAAAAGGTTCCAGGAAATCTCAGAGTGTCATACACCAATTTTAAGAACAATTGAAGCATTTTAAATTCTGTAGAATCTGTTTGGATCCAAATCAAATATTTTGACCTATTCATTGGAATGAAAGCAGCAACAAATTTCAAGAAAATCATTTATCCCAAGTACAGAGCTATAATAATCAATCAGATCCAAACTACAGAAGTATTCCCAAGCAATGCATCTATGGGGAGAATTCCCCTCCATAATACAGTATTATATTAAGACAGACAGTGCAAATAACTTTAACCATAAAAGAGGATGAACGTTCTACCTCGGTGAATTGTGTATTGTAACTGAAAAAAAAAAAATCCTAATAAAATATTATCATGACATGTTAAAGATACTGGTTGATCCATTATCTTTATTTATGGGCAGGCTAAAAAAATATCATTATAATTGGCTTGATAATAGTTTAATTATTAATTATTGAATGTTATTAGATATCATTCACTTTTTTTCACACCGACAAAGTCATTTCTCTTATCAAATGACTAGACAGAGATTAAAGGACATTTACTAACAAATGACTGTGATTCAGTAGTAGTGATGAGCGAGCCGAAGCGGCAATATTCGGGATTTGCACGAATATTGCCCGCTTCGGCCGGCTCGGCATCCCGAGCCAGCGCGGACTCGTGATGATTCGTGCGTCACTGCCAGTTTGAAATGCCCGTTTTTTTCAGCCAATCAGCATCAAAGGGAAGCCTGTGGGAACGCCTGCTGTGATGTAACAGCCCCTATACCTCCCCAGCAGTGATTGGCTGGCAGTAACATGTGACCTAACTTTACATAAGGTAGGGACCTGCAGCGTCAGTCTCATTGTGCTTTTGGGAAGGAGAAGAGACTGCAGCAAGCAGTTAGGGGTTAGGAGTTAGGAGTTAGGATAGGAAGCCTCAACAGTCTTTTTAAAGACTATTTATACTCTGAAAAACAGTATACAGTATATACTGTAAGCCTGTATTCTGTGTAGGAATAGGAAGCCACAATAGTCTTTTAAAAACCAATTGATTCTCTGAAGAAAACCATACAGTATATGCTGTAAGCCTGCATTCTGTGTACACCTTGTCCAGCCACATAGATCAAACTATACATATCTAAACAGATATATTCCTGTGCATGACTGTGCAGTGACTAGTGAATACATTTCATCAGCATGCTATATACCTCAGAGTCTATAGATACCGTATTGATCTGTGGATTCCCGTTTTATTTGCGCAAACTGCGTACATCTTTTTTTGGATAGGTCTGAAAATAATCGTACCTGCATATCTATCTACATTGTCCGTTTAATTTCACTGATCCGTAATACACGGTGCAGTGACTAGTGAATACATTTCATCAGCCTGCTATATACCTCAGAGTCTATAGATACCGTATTGATCCTTTACAATTATAATAATATAATACTGCTACTGTGCACATGAAGAACCCCATGGTCAGGGGGAGAGAAGGAAGAGCTGGGAGAGGTGGTCGTGGAGGGAGAGGTGGGAATCGTGGTGGTGCAGTGGTCAGCGGTGATGACCGTGGTGTGCGTGGTGACACAGTGCCGGCTGCTGTGGGTACAGTGGAAACACGTAAGGTCAGGGTGCCTGGTCAACTCCAGAAGTTGGTAGGGCAGCGTCCTACAACTCTGACAGACCCCAAACAACAACAGGAGGTGGTTCAGTGGATTGCAGAGAGCACGTCCAGCCACGTTTCGTCTGCCCCCTCATCCAGCCAGTCGACTTCTCTGAGCCAGGGTGTCTGTCCTCCAACTCGCCCTCCTTCTCCCCAGCCAGAACCCTCTAGGGGTATGTCCCACGGACAAAATTTATCCATGGAACTCTTCAGCCACCACTTCCCTGATGTGCCAGTGGACGAGCTGCTATGCCCTGATTCTCAGGACCTTTTGCAGTCTCCGGGTTATGAGAGTGGGGAGTTAGCAGTGGCGTCTGAGGAGCTGGTGGAAGATGACGACGAGACACTGTTGTCGGAGGTAGTTGTCAGGGACGTCACTGTGGAGTCTGAGGAAGACCTGGGGGATGATGAGGGGACAGATCTTACTTGGGTGGATGAGGCAACTGGAGGCAGTGGTTCAGACTGTGAGACGACATCAGCACCACAAGCTGTTGAGAGAGCCAGAGGGCTGCAACGAGGGAGAAGCCAGGGCCGAGTCACTACTTCCCCAAGTGCTCCTAGAGGTCACGCTCCAGCCCGTACTATGCGCCACTCCTTAGTTTGGGAGTAATTTAAGGATGATGAGGCCGATCCTCGTTTGGCGGTGTGCAAGCTGTGCCACACGTCAATGAGCAGGGGTTCAAAATGCAGCAACCTGACCACTAGTAGCCTGCGCAAACATTTGGAGAGAAAACATCCCACCAAATGGTTTGCACTTCTGTCAGCTGGTTACTTTGACACAGTTAGTCCAGCAACTGTGTCTCGTCCAAGCCAGGACGTTGCAGCCTCCAGCCCCGAAAGGACTCCTCCAGCTCCATCTCCCTCCCTCTCCTCCACTCATGTGTCCGAGTGCGGCGTTCAACTGTCTCTACCGCAGACATTTGAACGCAAGCGCAAGTACGCAGCCACCCACCCCCATGCGCAAGCTCTAAATGTGCACATCGCCAAGCTGATTAGTTTGGAAATGTTGCCATACAGGCTTGTGGAGACAGAATCCTTCCGCAACCTTATGGAGGCGGCAGCCCCCCGTTACTCTGTCCCCAGCCGACACTATTTTGCCCGATGTGCCGTCCCCGCCCTGCACCGGCATGTGTCTGAGAACATCGCCCACGCTCTCAAAAACGCGGTTTGTGGTAAAGTCCACATGACCACAGATTACATCTCCCTCACGGCACATTGGGTCAATCTGTTGGAGGCTGGGGTAGAGACCGATCATGGGGCTGCACATGTGCTACCCACACCACGAATTGTGGGACATAGTTCCGTCTGTGTGTCTCCGGCACATTATGCCTCCACCTCCTCCTCCACCTCCTCCTCCTCCAGTGATGCCCCAATCGTCAAGTCTCATTTCCTCAAAGGCCAGCAGTTTCAGCACTGTGGTAGGGAAGCGGCAGCAGGCAGTCCTGAAACTGCTGAGCCTGGGGGATAAGAGGCACACGGCTGAAGAGCTCTTACAGGGCATCAGGGAGCAGACCAATGTGTGGCTGGCACCACTGAACCTTCAGCCAGGAATGGTGGTCTGCGATAATGGGCGTAACCTGGTGGAGGCTCTGCATCTTGGTGGGCTGACTCACGTGACATGCATGGCCCACATGCTCAACTTGGTGGTCCAGCGGTTCCTCAAGACCTACCCCCAGTTGAGTTGCTCACCAAGGTGCGGCGCATATGAGCCCATTTTCGCAAGTCCACCACCGATGCCGCGACCCTCAGGACTGTGCAAGGGCGGCTACAACTCCCTGTTCACCGGCTGCTGTGTGACGTTCCCACGCATTGGAATTCGACGTTACACATGCTAGCCAGGGTGTACCAACAACGCAGGGCAGTTGTAGACTGCCAGCTGATCCCCCGAGGTGGTAGTCAGGCCAGTCAGCTTCCTCATGTCTATGCTGAGGAGTGGACGTGGATGGCTGGCATCTGCCTGGTCTTAGGTCCCTTTGAGGAGGCAACAGAGATGGTCAGTGGTGATGCACACATCATTAGTGTCACCATCCCTCTGTTGTGCCTCATCCAGAACTCCCTGAGGATTCAGCAGTGTCACAGGAGCTGGGGGAAGACGGTGACATTGAGAGCACCCTGTTGTCAGAGGAGGAGGAGGAGGCTGAGGAGGAGGAAGGAACTCTTGGGCACCATGCATCAGGGGGTGATTCCATGCTACCTGTTGAGCGGGTATGGGCTGAGGAGGATGAATTGGGGTATGAGGAAGGGGGGGAGGAGGAGATGGAGAGTCTGCTAAGTGAGGAGGCTGAAGGCTTGCGTGTTGGCACAGTAGGGCACATGGCAGACTTTATGCTTGGCTGTCTTTGTCGTGATCCCCGGGTCAAGAGGATACTGTCCACCAATGACTATTGGGTGTACACCCTCCTTGACCCACGCTACAAGGACAACTTTGCCCAACTTATACCCGCGGAGGAAAGGAGCACCCGAGTCACTTTCTACCACAAGGACCTGGTTCAGAAACTGCTACAGGCCTTTCCAGACCAGTCGAGCAACAGGGGGCAAACTGCAGTGGCTGAAGTTGGAGAGGAGAGGAAGGGGAAAGTCAGTGTAGGCGCCAAGGGCAGGGGTACACTATTCCATGCTTTTGCCAAGTTTCTTAAACCCCAGCAAGACAGTACGACACAGCCACAGGGCAGGCAGAGCAGGGCGGAACAGTACCGCAAGATGGTGAGGGAGTATGTCGCGGACCAGACCAACGTCCTGATCGATAACTCCATGCCATATAATTACTGGCTGGCCAAGCTGGACAGGTGGCCAGAACTTGCGCAGTACGCTCTTGAGGTGCTTGCCTGCCCTGCTGCAAGTGTACTGTCTGAAAGGGTTTTTAGTGCCGCCGGGGGTATAATTACGGAAAAACGGACGTGCCTGTCCACCGACAACGCCGACATCCTCACGTTCATCAAGACGAACAGGTCATGGATATCCCCCCAGTTCTCATCCCCACCTCAGGCTACCTCCTAAATTGCTTGCTTTCCTCCTCCTCCTCTTTATCTGAGTTGCATATGCAACAATTTTTCAGGAAAGTCATTGTGCTTTCTACTAACAATTTTTCAGGAAAGTCATCCGTCTTTCCAATAACAATTTTTCAGAAAAGTCATTGCGCTTTCTAAAAACAATTTTTCTGGAAAGTCATTGCGCTTTCAAAAAAAAATTTCAGGAAAGTCATCCGGCTTTCTAAAAACAATTTTTAAGGAGTCATGCGGCTTTGTAGCCAAATTTTTTTATGAAAGGCCATGGGGTTCTATACACACAGTGCTGACGGAAGCCCATCAGCCTTTCTAAACACAATGCCCACTGCCTCTCCCAAGCGGTTGTGGTGCTGATGTTGCCTCACACTTAAAATTGATCTGTTCCTGTGCCTGATCCACCCAAGTTGAATCTGTCCCATCATGAGAAAGTCCCCCCAAGGAGTCCCCACTGTAACTTGCTTCCCATACAACTACCTCACCCCCCGACACCTGTGTCTCGCCATTGTCCACCACCTCCTCAGACAACACTGGTAAATCCCCACTGTCAGCACACAGAGACTGCAAAAGGTCTTGCGAATTGGGGCAGAGAATGTTCTGGGGTAGCACATCAGAGAAGGGGTGACTATGGGGTTCCAGGGAGTACGTGACCACATGCAATCTCCATCTGAAAAGTCATACTGAGGCTCACCACCATGCTTTACACTGCAATCTTATTGAAAGACAATCAGGGGTTCACCGCCAGGTTGTCAGGCAGCATTTTTAAGTGGGTCACCATTACCATGTCCCTGAAAATTGCCTTGGGGTCATCGCCAGACTATTTTTATGAATGGCTATGGGGTTCTATACACACAGTGCTGACAGAAGCCCATCAGCCTTTCTAAACACAATTGAATCTGTCCCATCATGAGAAAGTCCCCCCAAGGAGTCCCCACTGTAACTTGCTTCCCATACAACTACCTCACCCCCCGACACCTGTGTCTCGCCATAGTCCATCACCTCCTCAGACAACACTGGTAAATCCCCACTGTCAGCACACGGAGACTGCAAAAGGTCTTGCGAATTGGGGCAGAGAATGTTCTGGGGTAGCACATCAGAGAAGGGGTGACTATGGGGTTCCAGGGAGTACGTGACCACATGCAATCTCCATCCAAAAATCATACTGAGGCTCACCACCATGCTTTACACTGCAATCTTATTACTGAGGCTCACCACCATGCTTTACACTGCAATCTTATTGAAAGACAGACAATCAGGGGTTCACCGCCAGGTTGTCAGGCAGCATTTTTAAGTGGGTCACCATTACCGTGTCCCTGAAAATTGCCTTGGGGTCATCGCCAGACTATTTTTATGAAAGGCCATGGGGTTCTATACACACAGTGCTGACGGAAGCCCATCAGCCTTTCTAAACACAATTGAATCTGTCCCATCATGAGAAAGTCCCCCCAAGGAGTCCCCACTGTAACTTGCTTCCCATACAACTACCTCACCCCCCGACACCTGTGTCTGGCCATTGTCCACCACCTCCTCAGACAACACTGGTAAATCCCCACTGTCAGCACACGGAGACTGCAAAAGGTCTTGCGAATTGGGGCAGAGAATGTTCTGGGGTAGCACATCAGAGTAGGGGTGACTATGGGGTTCCAGGGAGTACGTGACCACATGCAATCTCCATCCAAAAAGTCATACTGAGGCTCACCACCATGCTTTACACTGCAATCTTATTACTGAGGCTCACAACCATGCTTTACACTGCAATCTTATTGAAAGACAGACAATCAGGGGTTCACCGCCAGGTTGTCAGGCAGCAATTTTAAGTGGGTCACCATTACCGTGTCCCTGAAAATTGCCTTGGGGTCATCGCCAGACTATTTTTATGAAAGGCCATGGGGTTCTATACACACAGTGCTGATGGAAGCCCATCAGCCTTTCTAAACACAATTGAATCTGTCCCATCATGAGAAAGTCCCCCCAAGGAGTTCCCACTGTAACTTGCTTCCCATACAACTACCTCACCCCCCGACACCTGTGTCTCGCCATTGTCCACCACCTCCTCAGACAACACTGGTAAATCCCCACTGTCAGCACACGGAGACTGCAAAAGGTCTTGCGAATTGGGGCAGAGAATGTTCTGGGGTAGCACATCAGAGAAGGGGTGACTATGGGGTTCCAGGGAGTACGTGACCACATGCAGTCTCCATCTAAAAAGTCATACTGAGGCTCACCACCATGCTTTACACTGCAATCTTATTACTGAGGCTCACCACCATGCTTTACACTGCAATCTTATTGAAAGACAGACAATCAGGGGTTCACCGCCAGGTTGTCAGGCAGCATTTTTAAGTGGGTCACCATTACCGTGTCCCTGAAAATTGCCTTGGGGTCATCCCCAGACTATTGGCCAGATTTAGAAAAAATGGTGCAATTAGGGAGCCTCAGAGGCATCCCTACATGCTGCCCCTGGTGTTTCCTATGCATTTCCAAGGTGTTTCCATCATTTTCTGAGGTTTTCACATGTTGGGGCAAACTTGACTGTGCAGAACCTTTGGCCCCTGCAAAAATATTCGGGTCTTCCATAGGCTTTAATGGGATTCGTGATTCGGCCCGAACCCACGAATCCCGCGAAAAATTCGGGCCAAATTCCGAATCCCCGAATCTTTTAGGATTCGCTCAACTCTATTCAGTAGTTTTCTAGGTCCTAGGAAATCACAACAAACAATGCTCTTGCATTAGAAGGATATGTTTCAGGATATTATTCTGCAGTTTTGATTCAGAGGAAGGGAAAAACTCTCATGAGGTAGAAGTCAATTTTCCTCATCTTATGAAAACTAATTCTTTTCTAACTCTGACTTCTGGATCGATGTCCCATCTTCAAAAATCTAATAATTATAATTTGAAATTGTCAGCACAGTAGGCAGGGAAACACAAACGCACAGTGACCCCTGACTAAACCCATCCTGCTTTCCCTGCCTAATTGCAGTGCAATCCCTAAGTGGCAAGTCAGCAACTGGTCGACGTTCTCTGTACTGCTTAAGAGCAAGACAGACAGACACAAATGCAACCACACAGAGAAGTGTTATGGAATTAGGTGAAAAACTGGGAAGATAAATTGGTACAAAATCAGAGGACAATGCGGTACAAAATTGGAGGATGGAGACAAATCAAAATAGCCAAGCAAAAGTCAGAACCAGATGAGTATTGAGTACTGAGTATCACAGTACTGAATCACAAGACAGAGGGAGGTCAAAAGGCAAGCCGAAGTGAATAACAAGCAATTCAAATCCACAACCGGGCGTACAGCAAGGAAGTGAAATCTATAACTGGCAATAGGGCGCTGAATCCCTGAATTAGAACCTGTTAGGTCCTGTGACTCAGCACCCCATTGGACTAGAACACCAGGATACAATAAATAGGTAGGCTGAGCAGTCAATCAGCCTGCCTCATAACATCCAGCAGTTTCAAATGAAAACTCATCCAAGCTCTCCCCCAGCATGCATGCGCTGGGGTAGGAGGTGAGCTCCGTAGCTATGGATGTCTGAAGGAGGCGTGGTAATGCTGCACATCATGTGGGGCGTGGCCCAGTAGTGAGTCTGACTCGGCGCATACATGCCCGAGCCCCAGACCATGGCCATGGAGTCCAACAGGTAAGACATATTGTTACACTTCAGAAATATATCCAGGCCCCTCTTCAACTCTTTTAGTGAACTCACCATCACATCCTCTTCCAGCAGAGATTTCCATGATCTCACTGCTCTTACTGTCAAGAATCCTATTCTATATTAAAGGAGAAACCTTAATTTTAATAATCTTCCTTGGTACTATAGTCCACACATTCTATTTATTACTTTAGTTGTCCTCCTCTGAACCCTCTGTAGTTCTGCTATGTTTTTCTCATCCACTAGTGCCCAAAATTGTACACAATACTCCATTTACAGTCTGATTAATGATTAGTAAAATATGATGTGCATCCATGCTTCTTTTGATGCATCCCATAATTCTATAGACCTTGGCAGCAGTTGTCTGATATTGGTTGTTGCAGTTAAAGGGGTTATCCGATGAGTAATGTAAAAAATTAAAATCAGATATCATATAGTATATGACAGTCTGTTTCTAAAAAACAGCACTGTACCTCACATGAGATTTGCCCATTCATTGCTGCAATTACTCTGTTAGATTTAATTCAAGCTGGCAGCTCAGGGGGTGTGCATTTTCTCAGGGTACATGTTCATTCTGTTGCA
Source organism: Rhinella marina (assembly GCA_900303285.1). Classification (NCBI taxonomy): domain Eukaryota; kingdom Metazoa; phylum Chordata; class Amphibia; order Anura; family Bufonidae; genus Rhinella; species Rhinella marina. Next base: position 8,286 of record ONZH01021185.1, on the reverse strand, counting down.
GCTGGTGGCAGATGATGGATGGAACTGAGCATGTGTGTCCACCTCAGTGAGCTGTACAGAAAATTTTGAAAAAGGGCAAACAAGTGGAGCTATACAGATAGATTTCAGTGACTAAATCAGTGGCTATACTAAATTTTTAATTACATGCAGTTACAAAAATATTTAGATCCAGATGCTGGTTTGAAAAATGTTGAATATTTTCCATGGGACAACCCTTTAAGTTTACTGTCAACTAACATTTTCTATAAGTTTTTCCCAGTTTCTTTCCATTTAGTAGCTAATTTTGGAATGTACTTTCCCTTCTCATATGCATAACCTTACAGTGTTACACTTCATTTGCCACTTCTCTTGACTTACCTCCTCATAGAGACTGATCAGATTAATTTGGCAGAAAAGACCCCAATGCTGATATTGAGCAGTACTTTTAGTTATACTCAGATACTCCAGCATAGCATCTCAGTGACCCACAATGGAGGTTACATGTACAGACATAAATTCTGGTCTCTCTTTTTGATGCCTCTTTAAATATTTTTTACAAGCAAGAAGGATGACCTCAGGGTAAGCTGATCAGTGGGTGTTGCTCTGCTGGGACCTTCAGCTGGGAAATTTAGCAGCAAGTTTTTAGTTTGCCTGCAGGGCCAGTCCAGTAGAAACGAAGCATTGGACAGTTCTCAAAAAAATTAATGAGCAGCCTGTGTAATTCTAAATCCCAAATCCCAAACTGTTTCTAGCTGTCCTTCAGTCCATCTAAGGCTACACTATGTTCACATCTTTGTCAATGGCTCGGTCTTAACAACAAATTCCTTGGCAGAATACGACAGACCTCATTGTAAGTCAGTGGTGCCCATTGGACCATTGCTTTGTGGCTTCCCCTGTAAATGGGAATCATGATGCAGAAGCAAAATGAGCCATGGAAATAATAGTCTATTAAATGAGAATTATCTGATAGGGTATTTAGTTTTAGCATTGCTCAGAAAGTTATTAAACACACACTCAGACTCCACCACATGCACTCACATTTACACATGCATAGGTGAGAATCCATATGTCAGTCATATTGAAATGTGGAGTCAGATATTCGTTAAGAGACACAAGGTTTCTATAATAAGCCAGTAAACACCAGATATGAGCTAGTGTGGATGTGCTGTGGTTTTTCTTCTATGCCCACATATTTTTTACAAAGCTATGTAAAATCACAAAAAAAGTCAAATTTTTGGCACAAAAATGAAGAGCGCCAAAATTTAGTGGTCTCTTGGCTGGTTAATGCAGCTGTCGCTCAGATCAGAATGGAGGAGCTGTGAGAAACTCAATGCAGAAAGCAGAGAGCTCTTCACAGTTAAATCTGCCTTCAGGACATGTGTGGGGGCAAAATCTGGCAGAATAAGTTCATATTCACACTACTCCTGATAATAAAAACTCCACAAGCGCATGTTTCTCCTGCTTTCCCTAGCTCTGACTAGTGCTTATGGCAGTTTAGCATGGTGAAAACTGTTGAAAGACTCCCTTAATGAAATTTGATTAACAACATAGCATTAAAAGCAACACAAACTACACACAAAAGAAAGAAAACAGTTCTAGATACACCCACACACCCACATGTACACATTCAAATGAACACTCACAGTGGCCATGTTCCATTAATTAAATACTAAACCATATGTTTCAAAAATAATTAATAAATTCTATCCACATTCCATCCAAAATGCTGACAAAACCCTGAAGGTTCCTGTGCCAAAAATGACTGCCATTTAATTAGTACACATGCCATAAACTACCATGCTGTGCTGTAAGCAGAGGACAAAATACTTATAAACCTTGATATTAAGTAATAAAATAGCAAATGACTCTAAATCTAGATACATATTTAGCCAAAAATGAAAGGATTAATGCTTTATGGTATATCATAACTTAGTGGATTTTTGTGGATCTAGATACTTATAAAGGGTTGAGTTTGTTATGTGGCACTATTCACCATGATACGATATAGAAATTTCTATTTGTTTTCTATAGGATTGTTAGCAAAGATAATGTGGGGAACTGATCAAGCCCTGTATTTCAGAATTGTGTCTTCAAAAATAGGGCTTTTACAGCTCTTTGGGTTCGCATGTGAAAAAATCTGGTGACTTTCTGCATTTTTACATGACTCAGTCTAGTTTTGAAAAATTTGTGGGAAAGTGGGTTAGCTATGTTAATGAGTTTCATTCCTGATTTATCAAAAAGTTTCAAAAAGAGTCCCAAAATTACTTCAGTTGGGTGGTGTAGAAAACTGGAGTAGCATTTCTAGGTTGAAAGGTGTGACAAATAATGTGCGCCCTTTGATACATTTGGTGCACAAATGCCAACACAGACTCAAGCAAAACTGACTTCCAATATAACCCTCATGATAAATTTCCCATATGGAATGTATACTGGTATTTAAAGGGGTATTCCAGTAATTTGAAGCTATCCCCTATCCACAGGATAGGTAATAACTATTAGATCAGTCCAACTGCTGGAATGCTGGCCCCATATGCTATCATGGTCCCCAGAAATGCACACAGTGGCAGGTTGATAAAGCACACTGCTTCTCCATTCATCTCAATTGGACTGCCAGAGATAGTCGAGTACTAACCGATCTAATAGTTATCTCTAGAAATGAGCGAAATTTCAAAAATTCGATTTGGCTGGTTCGCCGAATTTTCCAAAAAGATTTGCTTTGATCTGAATAAATTTGCTGCGAATCACGTTAAAAAACGGCTACTTCCGGGCTGCAGAGAGCCTGGATAGTGGTGTAGAACACTGTGCCTTGCAGTAAAACACATAGGGAGTAGTGTTGAGCAAGCACTTCTGTTCTCGTATTCTCAGGTGCTCTGGCCAAACAACCAAGCATAATGTTAGTCAATGGGACTAAACCAGGCACCCCCCGCTGTATTTGGGCAGTTAAGAGGCCAAAACTCACCAAACAACTCAAGTCTGAACTCAGCCTTACAGGTCAATGTTAGCACCAGCTATAAAGAATCGTGCAGAGGCCCAAGATCCTACTAGAGCGCCAAAAGCGCATGCCTTTTACACCAATTCACTGATTCCACATACATTTCGACAGAACCTGTTTTATTACACGCTTATACAAACAGAGCCCCCAAAGACAGGTTGGAGATAGCAGTTGCAGCAGCATCAGAAGACTATAGAGTGGCACGACGACAATGTGGCCAGGTGGAGCAGCATGAGTAGGCCACAGAGTGGCAGAATGACAGACCCTGGAAGTGGCAGCAGCAGTGGAAGTAGTAGTACAATTTGGAGGCCACAGAGTGGCACAATTACCTAATTTTGAGGTAGCGGCAGCTAGGAGACGGCATGTGCAGTCGGCGGCGACAGCAGCATCAAGCCGGAGTGTGGAATGATGACATACCCTGAAGAGCAGACCGTACTAAAAAATTCTCTTCCTTTTGGCATAAGATCAACTGTAGCATATGTTCTTATCAGTATAGAGGCTGGTTATGCCAGCGGACGGGAACAGAGGAGGTGCAGCGAAGGCTCCAGCTTTGCCTCGACTGTGACAAAATGTCAGTATTGACCCAAGACACCAAGAAAGCTCGGAGTTCCATCTTGAGATCGAGCTGGCGGTCTGCAGGGAGCTGAGCTACCACCTGTGGGAGCCCCTGCCTCTCGCCTCCCCCATGCTTATCTCTGAGTGTCCCGGGGGCCAGAATCGTTTACTTTTAAAAATGTGAGTGTTCAAAACAAACAGGGTTTCCTGTGTACTTGAGCTTTGAATAATGGAATAGGACTACAGAACGTAACAAAAATTTACGACTGACATGCTGCTGCAGAGGAGAGTGGTACCGTAACAGCAGCTGCAAGAGGCAGCAGTCAAAAAAATTTCAAGGCCACAGAGTGGCACCGTAACAGAAGCTACAAGAGTCAGCAGTCAAATTTCAAGGCCACAGAGTGGCACCGTAACAGCAGCTGCAAGAGTCAGCAGTCAAACACATTTCAAGGGCCACAGAGTGACACCGTAACAGCAGCTGCAAGAGTCAGCAGTCAAACAAATTTCAAGGCCACAGAGTGGCACCGTAACAGCAGCTGCAAGAGGCAGCAGTGGAATACATTTCAAGGCCACAGAGTGGGAGAGGCAGCAGGAGTCGTACTAATTTTAATGAGACAGAATGGCACAGTGACATACCCTGGGAGAGGCAGCAGCAGTCATAAAAATGTAAATGCAGCATACCATAAAGTGGCACAATTACATAATTAAGAGGTAGCGGCAGCTAGGACACAGCGTGTGGAGGTGGTGGCAGCAGCATGAGTAGTTCACATAGTGGCACAATTACATAATTTGGACGTAGCAGCAGCTAGGACACAGCGTGTGGAGGCAGCCGCATCAGCATCCCGTAGAGTGGCACAATTACATAATTTGGACCTAGCGGCAGCTAGAAGACCGCGTGTGGATGCAGTTGCAGCATCATCAGGTGACAGAGTGGCACAATGACAGACCCTGAAGTGGCAGCAGCATGAGTAGGCTACAGATTTGCACAATCAAAGACCCTGGAAGTGGCAGCAGCAGTCGTTAAAATTGGAAGGCGACAGAGTGGCACAATAACAGACCCTGGAAGTGGCAGCAGCATGAGTAGGCCAAAGAGGGGCACAATGACAGACCCTGGAAGTGGCAGCAGCATGAGTAGGCCAAAGAGTGGCACAATGAGAGACTCAGGAAGAGGCAGCAGCATGAATAGGCCACAGAGTGGCACAATTACATAAGTTTGAGGTAGCGCCAGCTAGAAGATATTGCGTCGAGGCTGCGGCAGCAGCAACAGCATCCTAGAGAGTGGCACAATTACATAATTTGGACCTAGCAGCAGCTAGGAGACAGCATGTGGAGGCGGTAGCAGCAACAGCATCCCAGAGAGTGGCACAAGTACATAATTTGGACCTAGCGGCAGCTAGGACACAGCGTGTGGAGGCAGCAGCATCAGGCGACAGAGTGGCACAATGACAGACCGTGAAGTGGCTGCAGCATGAGTAGGCCACAGATTGGCACAATCAAAGACCCTGGAAGTGGCAGCAGCAGTCGTTAAAATTGGAAGTCGACAGAGTGGCACAATGACAGACCCTGGAAGTGGCAGCAGCATGAGTATGCCAAAGAGGGGCACAATGACAGACCCTGGAAGTGGCAGCAGCATGAGTAGGCCATAGAGTGGCACAATGACAGACCCTGGAAGTGGCAGCAGCATGAGTAGGCCAAAGAGTGGCATAAAGAGAGACCCTGGAAGTGGCAGCAGCATGAGTAGGCCACGGAGTGGCACAATTATAAAAGTTTGAGGTAGCGGCAGCTAGAAGATAGCGTATGGAGGCGGCGGCAGCAGCAAAACAATCCCAGAGAGTGGCACAATTACATAATTTGGACCTAGCGGCAGCTAGGAGACAGCGTGTGGAGGCGGTAGCAGCAACAGCATCCCAGAGAGTGGCACAAGTACATAATTTGGACCTAGCGGCAGCTAGCAGACAGCATGTGGAGGCGGTAGCAGCAACAGCATCCCAAAGAGTGGAACAAGTACATAATTTGGACCTAGCGGCAGCTAGGACACAACGTGTGGAGGCGGCAGCAGCATCAGGCCACAGAGTGGCATGGTGACATAGCCTGGAGGTGACAGCAGTAGCAGCATGAGGAGACCTGATGAGATGGCAGCAGCATCAAAAGGCTACATATTGGGTCAATGACAGAGTGGAGAGGTGGGTGGCAATACCAGTCACTGGTAAAGATGCTGGGTGGTAGAAGGAGCAGCTGGTAGATGTGTGGCATCAGGCGGGTGGCAGCATCATAAGAGTGGCAGGTAGCCTGAAGAATACAGTCTCATTTGTCAAGGTTTGGGTGACGCATCTGATGCATCAGGCGTTGGTGGGTGGAAATCCTGGCTGATCCATGCCTGATTCATCTTGACAAAGGTGAGTCTTTCGACATTTTGGAAGGACAGGCAAGTTCTCCTTGGGGTAACTATGGCCCCCACCGCACTGAACACCCGCTCTGATGCCACACTACTAGCCGGGCAGGACAGCTTCTCCAGTGCAAACTTGACCAGTTGCGGCCACAAATCCAGTTTGGCTGCCCAGTAGTCCAGAGGATCTTCAATGTGGGGTGGCAGGGTGTTGTCCAAGTAGGCCACCACCTGCTGGTTCAGGGTCTGCTCCTGGTCTACCTGCTGCTGCTGCTGGTGAGTACTTTCTGCACTTGGCGGGTGAAGAAAGCTGCTCATCAGCGACTCCAGACTCAAGTTGCTGCTGATAGAGCTGGTACTGCTCCTACCCCCCCACCCCCCCACAGCTGCCGTGGCAATGGTATGTGAGCACGGAGGGGCCCCCCGGTCAGACCTGCGAGAGGATGGATGATGACACAGATAGGCAGCAGCCAACTGTGTACATTGTATGTCTCTATAGTACTTCAGTTTGTCCTCCCTCTCAGCAGGTGAAAAAAAGACCCCCATTTTAGACTGGTAGCGAGGGTCCAAGAGGATGGAGAGCCAGAAGTCATCCCTCTGCTGGATGGTGAATATTCGGCTGTCACTACGTAAGCAAGTGAGCATGCATCGGCCATTTGCTCAAGTGACTCGGAGGGACTCCGTGCCTCCAACTCCACTGTATACTGCCATGGTGTCTCTGGGTCATCTGCCTCATCTTCCTCATCTCCCTCTACCTCTTCTGGCTGCTCCTGCTCCTCCTCTTCTGTCACCTGGGTAGAAAAACCACTAAATGCTTGTGCTCCAATGTCCTCCTCCTCCTCCCCCAGTTCAGCCCCCACCGGACTCATGTGGTCATGAGATCCAGTCTCCACGTCTCCAGTCCCCTGACCAGAAAGATTTTGCAGCATCTGTTCAAGGACATGAAGTAGTTGTTCATACAGTAGTCCTTCTTTCCGTTATCTGTCACCATGGTTCCGATTTTTAGTTGTCTCAGAGAAAGCCAGCAATCGATTTCTTCTTTCATGACGCAGAGCAGTTCCTCCCCTGTGTGACTTCGTTCGCCCAGGCAAACCAGGCGTAGAATTGCGTGACACCGCCATGCCCTGCACATGTGGTACGCTGGAGGAGCGCTATGACTTGGCCCTGCAGTGGAGGCTGATGTGGTGGAGAAGGAGCCGGACATTAGCGCAGGATCAGCAGTTTGACAATGAGGAGGAGAAAGTGGTATCACCTGTTCAAATTGCTCTTGTGGCTGGGCAGGAAGCACATTGACCCAGTGGGCCATAAAGGACATGTACTGGCCTTGACCGTAGTTGCAACTCCACACATCGGTGCTGCTGTGCATTTTGGCAGATACCGACAGGCTCAAGAACTGGGCCACCTTCTCTTCTACATATTTGTGCAGGGCTGGACTGACTTTTGGCAAAGAAATGACGACTTGGGACGCTCCACCTCAGCACAAGCCATCAGTTCTCTGAATGGTGCAGAGTCCCACCAGTTGAAAAGGGAATGACTGCAGCACGAGCAACTTGGACAGGAGTACGGTCAGCTTCTGTGCTGTAGGATGGCTGGACGCGTACTGCTGTCTCTTTGCAATCGCCTCAGTGAATGACTACTGCCGTGATGAGTGGCGATGAATAAGAGGATGAGGAAACAGGAGCATCTGGAGCGGATAGATAATGACAGACAGCTCCCTTTCGGCAGAGGTGCTGGAGCCTTGACTGCCTGAAAGGGATGCGTGCCACTGGGTGGTGCTGCTGTTGCTGCTGCCGACTGGACCGCCACATCTGAGCCACGTTCTCCCAGGCCCACTTTGTGGTGACACTGCATATGTTAGGTGCAGGGCCGTGGTGCCAACATTAGCACCCTGGTCACGCTTCACTTTCTGACCACAGATTCTACATATAGCCATGTTCACCTCCTCAGGCGTCTTAACAAAAATTCCACACCGCCGAGTAGGGATTTTACCACCAACACTCACGCACTGACTGAGTGGTACCTCCACTGACTGGCTGAGCCCTGCGCCGCTCTTTTCAGGTCGGAAAGCACCTGAGAAGAAGTGCGGTCTACCCCATGCCCGTTTGGCTCCCGACCTCGCACTGCTGCCACTACGCTGACTAACGGCCTACATACCGACTTGCTGCCTGCACCACTGTGTGATGCGCAAGCTGTCAGTCTCGTCTGCAGATGATGAATGATGATGAAGCCCTTGCTTCCCGGCTCCCAAGTGTGATAGGCTACATCATCATCAACTACAGTTCGCACGTCGCTAATGTCCTCCTTAGCTGTCTCGGTGTACAAAGCCTGACCGCTCTTAAACATCACCTCCCACTACACTCCCCTCATCAGTACT
>ONZH01021184.1:0-42079 GCA_900303285.1 Rhinella marina | reverse complement strand
TCTGTGGGTGATGATGATAATGACAATGTTGACTTAGTGGAAGAAGTGTGTTAAAGAGGTCGGACGATGAGGAGACACGGTTGTCAGATGGTGGTGAAGTTGTTGTCAGGGCAGGAAGTCCGAGGGGGGAGCAGACTGAGGAATCGGAGGATGACGAGGTGACTGACCCAAGCTGGGTTGATAATGCAGAGTGAAGACAGTGCTTCTGAGGCGGAGGCGAGTGCTGCACCAGAACAGGTTGTAAGAGGCAGTGGTGTGGCCAGAGGGAGAAGCAGGGCCAGAGCTGGTGCATCATCAGCAACTGTTTCAACGTAGTGAAGCTCCCGTGGCGAGGCCTAGATGTTCGCAAGTCTGGAGGTTCTTTAAAGAAAGTGAGGATGACCGACGGACTGTGGTGTGCAACCTGTGCCACACCAGGATCAGCAGGGGTGCCACCACTACTAGCCTAACCACCACCAGCATGCGCAGGCATATGAGTGCTAAACACCCCACTCAATGGAACCAAGGCCGTTCACCACCTCCTGCGGGTCACACCACTGCTCCTTCCATGTCACTTGCTGCCTCTGCTAGTCAACCCCCTGCCCAGGACCCCGGCACGAGCGCCTCCCGCCGGAAAACCACACCTTCGCCTCCACGATCCTCCACAGTGTCCACCAATGTGTCACAGCGCAGCGTTCAAGCGTCTTTACAGCAGATGCTGGAGCGCAAGAGGAAATACAGTTCCACCCACCCACCCACATGCCCAAGCCCTCAACGTCCACATCTCCAAATTGCTGAGCCTGGAGATGCTGCCCTATAGGCTGGTAGAGACCGAGGCCTTTCGCAATCTCATGGCGGTGGCTGCCCCTCGGTATTCGGTCCCCAGCCGCCACTATTTTTCCCGATGTGCCGTCCCAGCCCTACACCAGCACGTGTCAGAGAACATCATCCGTGCCCTGACCAACGCTGTTTCTGAGAAGGTACACCTAACCACGGACACGTGGACAAGTGCTGCCGGGCAGGGACACTATATCTCGGCACATTGGGTTAACTTGGTGGAGGCTGGGACCGAGACTGACCCTGGGGCCGCTCATGTACTGCCCACACCGAGATTGCGGAGCTTACCTCGGTCACGGTCTCTCAGACGTACTATGCCTCCTCCTCCGAATTACCATCCGTGGGCACGGCCCTTTAGTCGGTAGCTCTAGGCGCAGCAGCAGTGCCGTGGGTAAGCGCCAGCAGGCAGTGCTCAAACTGCCATGCCTGGCCCACGTGTTCAATCTAATAGTTCAGCGGTTCCTCAAGACATACCCCAATCTGTCTGATTTGCTCACCAAGGTGCGCCGCATCTGTGCGCATTTCCGCAAGTCGACCACAGATGCTGCCACTCTCAGGGCAGCGCAGCGCCGCCTACAACTGCCCGCTCACCGACTGTTGTGCGACGTGCCCACGAGATGGAATTTGACATTAAACATGTTATCCAGAGTTTACCAGCAGCGCAGAGCGATTGTAGACTGCCAGATGTCAACTTCCACCAGAACTGGTAGTCAGGTCAGTCAGATTCCTCAAGTCTACAATGAGGAGTGGACGTGGATGTCTGATATCTGCCAGGTGTTGAGCAACTTTGAGGAGTCAACACAGATGGTCAGCGGCGATGCCGCCATTATCAGCCTCACCATCCCGCTGCTTTGCCTGTTGAAAAACTCACTGCTCAGCATCAAGTCGGATGCTTTGCACTTGTCACAAGAGACGGTGGAGGAAGATACGTCACTTGATAGCCAGAGCACCCTCCGGTCTGTTTCTCAGCGCGTATCGGAGGAGGGGGATGAGGATGAGGAGGAAGAGGAGGAGAATGTCAGCAAGACAGTAGAGGGTACCAGTGCTCAGTCCTTAACTCTTGAGCGTGTATGGGCTGAAGAGGAGGACTTGGAGGAGGAGGAGGAAATGGAGAGTCAGGCCAGTGAGGAGAGGGAATTCTTACGTGTTGGGACTCTGGCGCACATGGCAGACTTCATGTTAGGCTGCCTATCCCGTGACCCTCGCGTTAGAAGCATTTTTTTCAAACACCGATTACTGGGTGTTCACTCTCCTGGACCCACGGTACAAGCAGAACCTTTCCACTCTCATCCCTGCAGAGGAAAGGAGTATGAGAGTGAATAGATATCAACAGGCCCTGGTGCACAAGCTGAAACAATCCTTCCCATCTGACGCCGCTAGCAGCAGAGGGCATGGTTCTGTGGGCCAAGTAGCGGGGGAGAGGAGGCGAGCAGGCAGCTTGTCCAGCACTGGCAGGGGAACGCTCTCCAAGGCCTTTGCCAGTTTTATGTCACCCCAGCAAGACACTGTCACCTGTCCCCAGTCTAGGCAGAGTAGGGGGGACCTGTACAGAAAGATGGTGAGGGAGTACCTAGCTGACCATACCAACGTCCGTAGCGATCACTCTGCTCCATACAACTACTGGGTTTCAAAGCTGGACAGGTGGCCTGAACTGGCGCTGTACGCCTTGGAGGTGCTGGCCTGCCCTGCCGCTAGCGTGCTGTCAGAGCGGGTATTCAGTGCAGCTGGTGGCGTCATCACCGATAAGCGTACACGCCTGTCAACTGACAGCGCTGACAGGCTGACGCTTATTAAAATGAACAAAGCCTGGATTTCACCGGAATTCAAATCTCCTCCGGGGGGGAAAGCAGCTAAAGATTAACATTACTTATGTATCCGATTCCTCTTCTCTACTCCTCCTCCTCCATGTCGTCTTTGCCTAACGCTGACCAAAAAAACGCCATTTTTTAGAGGTCCAACTGGCTCTCTACCTCTCTGACTCTTTTACCACAATTTTTCAGGAGGGCCCCCTACAGGCCCTCTCTTCAAACAATTTTCCGGAGGTCCACCTACAGGCCCTCTCTCCAAACAATTTACGTCTTTTTCCTATCTTTCTCTCTCTCCAAACTATTTTTCCGGATAGCTGCCATATACGGTAATAAACTGAGAAGAATACAGAGAACACATGCCGCACTTGATCAAGCTCATAATTTACGACTGTACCGGTTGATGCTAAATTTTTAAGTTGGGGTCCTGCGTCGTCATTCACTGAATTTCACTGATCTCCTCAACGTCTCCTCAAAGAACCGAAAGACCGTTGTGGAGAGAGCGGCACAGCTCGCCATCAAAGTGACGAACCCCAACGCCAGACTGCGCAGCGAAGAGAACGAATAAATATCTCTGTGGTTATTTGTGCTAAATAAAAGTTAAATAAACACAAAAAAAAAAAAAAATTGATCTGTTCCTGTGCCTGATCCACCCAAGTTGAATCTGTCCCATCATGAGAAAGTCCCCCCAAGGAGTCCCCACTGTAACTTGCTTCCCATACAACTACCTCACCCCCGACACCTGTGTCTCGCCATTGTCCACCACCTCCTCAAACAACACTGGTAAATCCCCACTGTCAGCACACGGAGACTGCAAAAGGTCTTGCGAATTGGGGCAGAGAATGTTCTGGGGTAGCACATCAGAGAAGGGGTGACTATGGGGTTCCAGGGAGTACGTGACCACATGCAATCTCCATCCAAAAAGTCATACTGAGGCTCACCACCATGCTTTACACTGCAATCTTATTACTGAGACTCACCACCATGCTTTACACTGCAATCTTATTGAAAGACAGACAATCAGGGGTTAAATCGCCAGGTTGTCAGGCAGCAATTTTAAGTGGGTCACCATTACCGTGTCCCTGAAAATTGCCTTGGGGTCATCGCCAGACTATTTTTATGAAAGGCCATGGGGTTCTATACACACAGTGCTGACGGAAGCCCATCAGCCTTTCTAAACACAATTGAATCTGTCCCATCATGAGAAAGTCCCCCCAAGGAGTCCCCACTGTAACTTGCTTCCCATACAACTACCTCACCCCCGACACCTGTGTCTCGCCATTGTCCACCACCTCCTCAGACTACACTGGTAAATCCCCACTGTCAGCACACTGAGACTGCAAAAGGTCTTGCGAATTGGGGCAGAGAATGTTCTGGGGTAGCACATCAGAGAAGGGGTGACTATGGGGTTCCAGGGAGTATGTGACCACATGCAATCTCCATCCAAAAAGTCATACTGAGGCTCACCACCATGCTTTACACTGCAATCTTATTACTGAGGCTCACCACCATGCTTTACACTGCAATCTTATTGAAAGACAGACAATCAGGGGTTCACCGCCAGGTTGTCAGGCAGCAATTTTAAGTGGGTCACCATTACCGTGTCCCTGAAAATTGTCGGTGATGGACCTTCGTTGCACCTAGTTGGGTGCTTCCCTAACATGTGATGGGCATGTGGCTCGCCTTTCTTTGTCTGGGTGAGCACAATTGCCATGAGGGTAACCACCAGGCTGTTGCCTGAGAATTTGGGGTAATGGTGGGATTAGGCAGCCTCAGAGGCATCCATGCATGCTGCCCCTGCTGTTTCCTGTCCATTTCCGTGGTGTTTCCATCATTTTCTGAGGTTTCCAGGTTTTCACCCAGCCTTCCCTAGGCAGAGCCTTGGTCCCCTGCAAAAAATGCTCGAGTCTCCCATTGACTTCAATGGGGTTCGTTACTCGAAACGAGCACCCGAGCATCGGGGAAAAGTTCGACACGAATAACGAGCACCCGAGCATTTTAGTGCTCGCTCATCTCTAGTCACCACCCATCTTGAAAAGTTTCCCCCCTCCCATATACTAATGTGCCACAAACAGGAAGTGAATATCACCAACCATTCCCATTTTATTTAGGTGTATCCATATAAATGGCCCACCCTGTACACACACACACACACACATATATACATTAACCGGCCACTTTATTAGGTACACCATGCTAGTAATGGGTTGGACCCCCTTTTGCCTTCAGAACTGCCTCAATTCTTCGTGGCATAGATTCAACAAGGTGCTGGAAGCATTCCTCAGAGATTTTGGTCCATATTGACATGATGGCATCACACAGTTGCCGCAGATTTGTCGGCTGCACATCCATGATGCGAATCTCCCGTTCCACCACATCCCAAAGATGCTCTATTGGATTGAGATCTGGTGACTGTGGAGGCCATTTGAGTACAGTGAACTCATTGTCATGTTCAAGAAACCAGTCTGAGATGATTCCAGCTTTATGACATGGCGCATTATCCTGCTGAAAGTAGCCATCAGATGTTGGGTACATTGTGGTCATAAAGGGATGGACATGGTCAGCAACAATACTCAGGTAGGCTGTGGCGTTGCAACGATGCTCAATTGGTACCAAGGGGCCCAAAGAGTGCCAAGAAAATATTCCCTACACCATGACACCACCACCACCAGCTTGAACCGTTGATACAAGGCAGGATGGATCCATGCTTTCATGTTGTTGACGCCAAATTCTGACCCTACCATCCGAATGTCGCAGCAGAAATCGAGACTCATCAGACCAGGCAACGTTTTTCCAATCTTCTACTGTCCAATTTCGATGAGCTTGTGCAAATTGTAGCCTCAGTTTCCTGTTCTTAGCTGAAAGGAGTGGCACCCGGTGTGGTCTTCTGCTGCTATAGCCCATCTGCCTCAAAGTTCGACGTACTGTGCGTTCAGAGATGCTCTTCTGCCTACCTTGGTTGTAACGGGTGGCAATTTGAGTCACTGTTGCCTTTCTATCAGCTCGAACCAGTCTGCCCATTCTCCTCTGACCTCTGGCATCAACAAGGCATTTCCGCCCACAGAACTGCCGCTCACTGGATGTTTTTTCTTTTTCGGACCATTCTCTGTAAACCCTAGAGATGGTTGTGCGTGAAAATCCCAGTAGATCAGCAGTTTCTGAAATACTCAGACCAGCCCTTCTGGCACCAACAACCATGCCACGTTCAAAGGCACTCAAATCACCTTTCTTCCCCATACTGATGCTCGGTTTGAACTGCAGGAGATTGTCTTGACCATGTCTACATGCCTAAATGCACTGAGTTGCCGCCATGTGATTGGCTGATTAGAAATTAAGTGTTAACGAGCAGTTGGACAGGTGTACCTGATAAAGTGGCCGGTGAGTGTATATATATATATATATATATATATATATATATATATATATATATATATATAGATTTGTACTTTTGGTTAGCTGAACCGCTAAACAGCCTTAAGGCCCCATTCACACGACCGTGTGAATGGGGCCGTATCTATTCCGCAATATTGCTCCATTCACCTCTATGGGAGCGGGGAGCCGCGGCTCTGCATAAAAAGATAAAACTTTCATGCCGACAAGTATAGGCATTTTTGAATGGCGGCAGCCATAGTTTCGCAATATTACGGCCGTCTGAATGGGCCCTTAGGCTCTCACAGTCAGTGTTTGGTCAGTGATTTCCATCAGTGATTTTGAGCCAAAACCAGGTGAGGCTCTAAACACAGAACAAGTGCAAATCTTTCTTTATACCTTATCGTAGGCTGTACTCCTGGTTTTGGCTCACAGTCACCAAACACAGACGCATGAAAGCAGCCTTTTGAGACAAGCGTAAAACTTGTATTCTGTATTCCATCCGTTAAAAATGGCTGATTTTAAAAATACAGCAAATAGATGGCACTTGTGTGCTATTCCTTTCCTTTTTCTTGAAGGCCAATCAACTTGAATAAAGTCAATAGCAATAATTGGACTGAAGTAGTGTATTCTGCAAATTTTTTTTTTTTTTTGCACCGATGGTCAGAGGGGAAACAAAAAAATCAGACACATGAACAGACTCATTGGCCATAATGTGTCAGTGCTCAGTATGTGTGTTCTGCAATCTAGACTGTGACATGAGCATCGCTCTCCATTATAAATCCTTAAAGGGGTGTTCTGGGATTTTACTACTGATGATCTATTCTCAGGATAGGTCATCAGTATCTGATCGGTGGGGGTCTGAAACCCGGGACCCCTGACGATCAGCTGTTTGAGAAGGTACCGCCGCTCCTGCGAGCACCGATACCTTCTCGCAGCTTACCAAGCATAGCGCCATACATTGTACAGCGGCTGTGCTTGTTATCGTGCTCAGCCCCATCTCACTTGAATGGGGCTGAGCTGCTCCTAGGCCACGTGACCGATGAACATGACATCACATGGGTCTAGGAAAAGCTAAGAGAAGGCCGCAATGCTCACAGAAGCACCAGTAACTTCTCTAACAGCTGATTGGCGGGGGTCCCGGGTGTTGGACCCCCACCGATCAGATACTGATGACCTATTCTGAGGATAGGTCATCAGTAGTAAAATCCTGGAAAACCCCTTTAAAGGGGTTGTCCAAGTTGTTTTTTTTTTTTCTTTGTTTCTAACTTTGTTTCTTCTATGTTTCTAACTAATGAAATGTAAGGGGGTTTACAATGCACTTGCATCTGCAGTGGCCCCTTTCTCAGATATCACATGACCTGTGATGTCAGCTTCTCTCCCTGCTCTGATGATGTTTTGTACACACGCAGATCTGTGTTTGTACACAAGATGTCACTGTGCTGGCCATGGCCCCCTGCACTGCCATCTCCCGCCCATTGTATTCTCCAGGAAAGATTAAAAGGGGTTGTCCAGGTGTTGGTATCAAATAAATGGGGGTTCCTCTCTCAGCATGACACCCCTGTCGATCAGCTGTTGAGGAGGCTGCAGTGCTTGGGTAAGCTTATGAAGCCCAGCTCCATCCTTTGGCTGTGCTTGGTATTGCAGATTAGCCCCATTCACTTGAATGGGACTGAGCTGTGCCTAGGCAACGTGACTGATAAACGTGACGTCACTGGCCTAGAAAGACGCCGCAGAGGGAGTTGGACTCCACCTATCTGATACATGTCCTAGGTCATCTATATGAAAATATCTCACAACCCCTTTAAAAGTGTTTCACTGTCTAAATTTAATTTCAGAAAAATCTGATTAACAATGCAGTTGGATTATATTGTATGATCTGGATGAGAAACCCTAGCAACCAGCTTGCTTTGAATTGTTCGCAGCTATTCTGGAGGCCAAAAAAGGGTTCCTAGATACATATCTAAAAGCCATAAATGATGACAGGAGATGGGAAATCAGTCACCTATCTTTTATTTGTAGTATTGATGGGTATTTTTCCTTAAAGGGGTTGTCCCATGAAAAATATTCTACAGTTTTCAAACCAACACCTGGATCTGAATACTTCTGTAATTACATGTAATTAAAAATTTAGCATAGGCACTGAGTTATTCAATAAAATGTATCGGTATAGCGCCACCTGCTGTTTGTTTTTTTCTCATTTCTTTGTCCTGCTCACCGACAAGGCCACACATGCTCAGATTCATCCTTCAACTGCCTCCTGAGCTGTGATAGGGAGAGCAGAGACACGCCTCCTGAGCTGTGATAGGGAGAGCTGAGACACGCCTCCTGAGCTGTGATAGGGAGAGCTGAGACACGCCTCCTGAGCTGTGATGGGGAGAGCTGAGACACACCTCCTGAGCTGTGATGGGGAGAGATGAGACACACCTCCTTAGCTGCAGGAGAAACTCCCCTTGAGCTGCCATCTTGATATAAATCTAGCAGAGCAATGAATGTGGAGATCTCTGGCTCCATGTGAGGTACAGGGCTGGTTCTAGCTTTGTTAGAAAGAGGTCGTCATGTCCTATATGATGTCCGATTTTCATTTTTTACATTAGTCATGGGATAACCCCTTTAACCTATCAAAACGATTTTCACTACTGGTTAAATTGTGCTATCACAATGGCCATTCTCTCTATGCATTAGGTCAAATATGATGACATCACACTGCTGCATCATCCAAACAATCCTAAAAGATGACATCATACTTCCGACATCACTGTTGGCACATAAATGATACTGACTGTATGTAAAGGTGCCCATACACCTTCAACAGCTGTTGGCCAAAGGATCGACTGGCCGACAGCTATTCCTCCCTTAATCCCCAATACACATCCATGATTGGTTTGGCCGAGTACCCAAGTGTTTTCAATGGCAAAAGAGTAGAAAGGAACAAAAACCTCTGACTACAGTTTTGCCAGAACAAAAGGATCGAACATTCCTAATGAAATTGCCCAATTCTTCTATCGGTCAGGGGTGAGTCCAGAGGCCACCCATACATATAAGTGGCCTAGTCCCACCAAAATGAGCAGGTTCAGTTAAATCTGCTGTGCAGGATGGCCTTGAAGACCAGTAGAGAAGAACATTGGGGGATCGCCTTCCAGCTATACAGAAGTAGCGCATTTTTACCACATTGGAGCTGCAGGCCTTAAAGGCTATGTACACCTTTGGAGCCAATTTTTGTTTATGATTGTATTTTAATAATTTTTGGCTAACAATCTTTTCAATTGGCCTTCATTAAAAATATTGAGCCGTTCTGTCACAAAGGGTTAACTGTTTTTCTAGCTGTGTAACTAGTACTTTCACTTTGTGCCGGTCATCTAATAACTCTCATCTCTAAACTACTGAGTGGTCAAACCCTTATTTAAGCCACATTCTTACCAGTAAGATAAGAACTGAGCTATAATGGGTGTTTATAATATCAGAGAGCAGAGATAAGGAGCCCATCAACTCCCCAACTAACGGAAAAGACAGAAAATCCTCAGGCTGCTAGTAGAGCATTTCCGCTCTGTACACAAAAAGGATTCCATATTGTTAATAAAAAAACAATTGAAAAAAAGATTTTTTAGCTCAAAATAAGTACAATGCAATAATTTTAAAAATTGCCCCAAAAGGTATACATAGCCTTTAAAGGAGTCTGACCATGCGAAACTGCTGACAGCACTAGGTAGGGGCAGGGAAAACATAGAAACATACCATTGTGGGGCTTTTCTCATCAGGAGCAGTGAGAATATTAAGGTTTATTCTGCCAAATTCTTCTCTCTCAAGTGCACAGGAGAAGCTTCACTGAAGTAGTTTCTGCATTGATCATATATTGGTAATATAGATGATGGTGATATTATTGGTCTCCTGGTTGGATACTAGAGCTGTCACTCAGAGAACAGGGGAAGGGCTCAATGCAGAGAGCACTTCACAGGGAACCTCCTCCTCCTGGGCACTTGAGCAAGTAGAATTTGGCAGAATAAAGTCATTCTCACTATTCCTGATGAGAAAAGCTCTACAAAATGTATCTTTGTACTGCTTTCCCCAGCCCTTACCTAGAGCTGTCAGCAGTTTAGCATAGTCAAAACTGTTGACAGACTCCTTAGACTGATCCCAAACTATAATGAATGCAGTATCAAGTCCTGAGCTCCATGGGCAACTTCAGAGCAGTATGCCTTCTCATGCGGTCCATTATCCTGTCATACTAGAGCAGGGATGTCCAATCTGCGGCCCTCCAGCTGTTACAAAACTACAACTCCCAGCATGCCCAGACAGCCTACAGCAGGGCATGGTGGGCGTTGTAGTTTTACAACAGCTGGAGGGCCGCAGGTACTAGAGTGTTACCTGTATCTTCTGTTGACATACATACTGGTAATATAGCACTGACTGAAAAATTTAGGGGATAAACATATTGACTGAGAAGGACTAAGCCTCACATCTGGTGCTGATGCAGCCTCATACCTGTGCAGATAGACTGGCTTTGAAATACATAATATCAGGACACAGGCGATCATATCAGTTATTGCACCCATCTCTGTCCTACCTGGGTGTCTGCATCCTTAGACACTTTCTGAGACGCCCCTGTCATCCTGGCCGTGACCAGTGTAGCCGTACCCTTACTGGTCCTGCAGGGCCAGCTTATGATTTCCATTATTCTGACTCGCCTTAGAAAAGCCAAAACTCTCACCCAAACCATGATGGTTAAAAGCATTTTCTCAGTAAAATAATAATAAAGTCAAGCATATCTTCCTGCACTTTGTCAGATATAGGGCCATCACTCCATCCTCTTCCTTGGGCTGCGGGCAGCAATGCAGTGTTGCGGCTGCAGAGGTGATCTCCAGTATACCGCTGTAGACAATCACACACCTCATGCTGTATACCACTGGGTGCCTACACAAACAGCATCTGAGGCTCTGGAGGACCTGGCGTCCTGCATTATGTAGACAACCCAATGATTTGAAAAATCACTGTCATGCTTAAAGGGGTTGTCCGGGTTCAGAGCTGAACCCGGACATACCTTTCAATTCACCCAGGCAGCCCGCCTGAACAGGGCATCAGAGCATCCGATGCCCTCCTTTGCCCTTTGCCAGTGAGCCCGGTGACGTCATCGGCGCTGATGGGCGGGCTTTAGCGCTGCCCTAGCCAAACGGCTAGGGCAGCGCTAAAGCCGGCCCATTACGTCACCGAACTCACTGCCGGGCGAAAGCCTCCGCCCGGCAGTGAATGTTTACACACAAAAGAGCCCTTGCCCTGCGCAAGGGAGGGCATCGGAGCATGAGATGCTCCGATGCCCTGTTCAGGAGGGCTGCCGGAGTGAGAACCTGGGTTTGTCCGGGTTCAGCTCTGAACCCGGACAACCCCTTTAATTTCTCCTGTGGAGGCGCTGCTGGGAAACTAAACACTTTCCTCACATATTACAGATGATTGCTGGGGATCCAAGCATGGGAGCATGATCAGCTTACTGTCAAGAGACCCTTCTGACAAGTAGGGTTTTTCCAAACTTAAGAGGACCTCTCACCGCTGCTGACATGTCTGTATGTTGTGCCATTCCTTTATTATTTCTACTAGAAGTTATGAATGAATTGCTAGCAGTCTGCAGTAAGGGTACAGAGGGGAGGTAACCAGTTGGGGGTGTGTACCTGCACAGTCTGAACATGGCAGCACTGATTGGATAGAGTGAGTCTGTGCAGGGACACACCCCCAACTGGTCACCTCCCCTCTGTACCCTTACTGCAGACTGCTAGCAATTCATTCATAACTTCTAGTAGAAATAATAAGGGAATGACACAACATACAGACATAAGAATAGATGTTCCAGAATTGTTATTACATGGGGAATGCATGAAGCTGTTAAAACAGGCATGTCAGGAGTGGTGAAAGGTCCTCTTTGAAAAAAAAAAAAAACCTTTGAAGGGCAACTGTCACCATTATCAACCCTACTGAACTAGGCATACTTCCCGGTATGGTTGGTCATGGTGATTAAAATAAGCTCTCTCTCTGCTATCGGTAACACTGATGAAGATTCTTATCATTAGTTATATGCTTGGAACACTGAGAGGCCGGCCTAGCCCCTCGGAGCAGCGCGTCTCCTCCTCCTGGTGACTATCAACCCTATCACACAGTATGCCTGGTTTAAGAGGGTTGATCATGGTGACAGATGCTCCTTAACGAGGACCTTTCACCGCTCCTGACATGCCTATTTTAATAGCTTCATGCATTCCCCATGTAATTAACAATTCTGGAACATATATTCTTATGTCTCTATGTTGTATCATTCCTTTATTATTTCTACTAGAAGTTCTGAATTAATTGCTAGCAGTCTGCAGTAAGGGTACAGAAGGGAGGTGACCAGTTGGGGGTGTATACCTGCACAGACTCACTCTATCCAATCAGTGCTGCCATTGTCAGACTGTGCCCCAACTGGTTACCTCCCCTCCGTACCCTTACTGCAGACTGCTTGCAATTCATTCATAACTTTAAATAGAAATAATAAAGGAACGGCACAACATACAGACATAAGAATAGATGCTCCAGAATTGTTATTACATGGGGAATACATGAACCTATTAAAACAGACATGTCAGGAGCGGTGAAAGGTCCTCTTTAAAGCAGCAGCATGACAGAAAGCTATAAAAGACATATCCGCAACTTTCAGAAGGGACATTTTCTTTCTCCAATTCAATCATCCTTTATTTGCCAAATGTTTTCCCAAACCTAAAAGTTGGCATTTAACAAGATAAATACTTAAATGACCCGGTAAATGAACAAAATATCATAAAGGTAAAGTGTAGAACTTTTACATGAATTACCATCGTAAAACATCCGAGCACAACTGATGATCACGTTTAAAACGACGACGACGGTCTCACGGCTATGTACAAAAGGTGGGGTTTTTTTTGTTTGTTTTTTTTCTTTTCAAAAAGCAGCATATGGCTATTACTTGGTGATGCGTCATGTAAAAAAAAAAAAAAAAAAAGTCATGCTACCCAAGGCAGCAGAGATCCCAGGAAGGAATAATATGTCTCTGGTAGCACTGACTTCTTATGGCCTGAAAGCATATGGAAATGCTATTGCCTGCAAGTAAGCAGCTCCCCCTCTTTCGCAGAGAAGACAGGTCCGTGTGGGGTTCACTGAAGGACTCCACAAGTCCTCAAATACTCACCATCCGTGTTATCGTGACCAAACTGCCACTCAGTCATTTAGTTACCGATGTCTGGCCGAGGCCAGAGTATGAACCAGTTATACCCTCGGTTCACGGAGGGCAATACATAGTTTGTTCGCCCAAAGCACCCACATTTAGTCTGGCGTGAAAGCGAGGTCACTCTACCCACAATTTATCCAAATCCCTAAAACCACGCGAGTCCAAAAGAACTGTGTCGTATCCCCCAGCTTTACTGCCACTATGTCTGGACACCTGAAGGAAAGCTGGAGAAGGTAGTGCATTACGTAAGGAAGCTCCCCTGACCACAGGTCAGATGTAGATCGGGTGGTACTGTTTGGGAGTCAGTTTTTTCCTGCAGGTTGGACACGACGTGACATTTCTAAGGGCGTCTCGGAGGCACTGGCTGCAGAATATGTGACCGCATTTGGTAGAAACGATGAGACGTCCACTCTGTGTAATCTATATGGGAAAAGGGACAAACAGGGGTTAAGTGGAGGACAGAGAAAAGGACTCAGTCAGTGCAGAAGAGTCAAAGTTTCTGTATAGGGCCTGTACCACAGCAGTGCCATCAGTGTGTATTTTGGGTTAGTTTTGCTGCATCCACAGTGCTGGTTAATTAACTGGTTAACTCCATAGTATGGGTGGTTATCCTTGCAGTGGTAGCAATTATTGGAATTTTTTTTCCATTTCTCCACAATAAAGCATTTTTTGTTTCTTCTAAAAATTGAATTTTTACTTTTTTTTTTTTTCCACTTGGGGACTTGGACATGTGATTGTTTGTTCTCTTACAACACATTGTACTGTATTACGCCTGCCTGTATTAGGCTACTTGCACAGTTGCGTTTGCAGGATCCCTTTGTGAGATCCGTCCAGGCTCTCACGAACGGATCCGTCATGATAATACAACCGTCTGCATCCGTTCTGAACGGATCCGGTTGTATTATCTTTTACATAGCAAAGACGGATCCGTCTTGAACTCCATTGAAAAGTCAATGGAGGACGGATCCGTTTTCTATTGTGTCTGAGAAAACGGATCCGTCCCCATTGACTTACATTGTGAGTCCTGACGGATCCGTTTGCATCAGTTTCTTCATGCGGACACCAAAACGCAGCAGGCAGCATTGTTGTGTCCGCCTCCATAACGGAAAGGAGACTGAACTGAAGCAAAACTGATGCATTCTGAACGGATCCTTTTCTATTCAGAATGCATTAGGACAAAACTGATCAGTTCAGGACTGTTTATGAGAGCCTGTGACGGATCTCACAAACGGATCCTGCAAACGCAAGTGTGAAAGTAGCCTAAAACGAATAGACTAGCGCACAGCAGACATAGGGTCAATTCTTTAGCCCCCATCCCACCGCAGCGGCCAAGATAACTGAAAGCCCACATTTGTGAGGCACTGATGAGGTGACAGGGGGCACCCCTACCTACTGTCTAAACACTTTGATGCAGCAGTTGATATATACCATGGAATTTATGGGGTTAAATGGCCAGGATCTGCGTTTTTCTCCCCTGCTGCAGCAGTCAGCTGAAATATACATTTACGGTGCAATGTGTTAACCACATAGGGGCAGCGCTATACATTTATGAGTGTGGTGCCAAAGATTAGAGGTGCAGCCAGTAATATTGATCGTGAGGGTCTGACTCCCGACACCTCCACCGATCAGCTGTTTGAAGAGGAGGCGGTGTTTGTACAAGCGCTATTTCCTCACACTGTGCGGCTTATTGGAGGCGCAGTGTAATTACAAGTGCTTTTTCCAATAACTTGAATGGAACAAGCACTTGTAATTAGACTGCACCACTGAAGCAAGCGAGAACGCCGCGCAGTGTGATCTTGAAGAGGAAGTAGCGCTCATACGAACACCGCTTCCTCTTCAAACAGCTGATTGGCAGGGTATTGGGAGTCAGACCCCCACCGATCAATATTACTGGCTGAACAACCCCTTTAATCTTGCCCCAACTTTATTTGTTGGACTACCAATATAATTTTTGCGAAGGTTTTTACTTGACGTTTAAGAATTATTAGCAGGTTTTTGTTTTGCTTTTTTTTTTTACTGATTTTTTTTCCCCCCTTTTTTAGGAAAACTGCAAATTCTTATTAAAGGGGTACTCTCATTTTGGGGGTATATCGCTAGGAACCCCGGACTGAATAAGGGTGCACTGCCCATGCGCAGCCGCCCTCCATTCATTTCTATGGGGCGCTTGGCTATTTTCGTCGGCTCCATAGAAATGAATGGGAGCGCACCGCGCATGCACGGCCCGGCTCCCATTCATTTCTATGAGCGCAGCGGGGAGCTGCACCTGGTGGTGACCGGAAACCCGGGGTCCTCCAGGCGCAGCGCTCCCCGCTCCGTTCTAGATATAGGTGTGGGTCTCAGTGGTGGGACCCGCACCTATAAGACAATGGGGGCATATCCTAGCGATATGCCCCCATTGTCTAAGATGAGAATACCCCTTTAAAGTCATTTTTTCTAATTAGTTCCTTATTTTTTGAAATATTAACACTGAAACAAAAATTTATTAATACAATAGGTTCCCTATTTTGTGACAATCGTTGTGATGTAAAGGTTTGAGTGAACATGGCGACTGTTTCCATTAGCGACTGCATTTTTCATTTTTTTTTTTCTTGTATCTTTTAGTATTTTACTTCTATTTTAATTTATTTTGGCACATTTGTCCCCCATTGGGTCATAAAAAAAACCTCTGGAAGACACAGACATTTGTTTTTACTTGCACTATTTCCAGTGTAACTGGGGCATCCACAGGAGCCCCAGTTACAGGGGAAAACAGCTACACACAGGCAGAGCTGATCGGGGTCTCCTAAGTCCCTGCAGCTCTGCTCCTATCCCCAGACACAGCGGTCACGTGACCGACAGGTCCAATAGAGGAAGCGGCTCGGCTGCTTCCTGCTCTCCCCCTGCGCTTGTTCAGAGCTCTCCTGCCAGCACTGGAAAAGGAAGAAGCGGTAACAAACCTCTCCTGTCTTCTCCTCAGGGTCCCCGCTGTGTCTGACAGCCAGGACCCGACCTGCTCCAGTACTGGGATTAAAGGGCTGCCTGACCATTTATATACGTTCTATCTGCACGGGGTGTGTGCAAATAACGTATATAGTCAGGGGGCAGCCGTGAAAGGGTTAAAGATTTGTCTTTGTGATTTCCAGTGTGTCACAGGAAGGAGGAAATTAGTAATAAATACTCCTGAGCAAGACGAGGTCTTAAAAATGCAACTACTCACCTCCGAGTAACCATCCATGCAAATCGGACAGCTGACACTCCCCGACGTTCTGTAGAGACAGGAAACAATTCACTTAATATGCATTTCACAAAGTAGGGACAGATGGCGAATAAAGCAGTCCTACCACTAGCTGTGCTCATACATGGTGACCCCTTCCTACTCCTGTGTCCATGACTTCTCCTGTGCTGCAGGAACCTCTATCGTACCAAGCTTTAAAGAGACGGTCACCTTCAAACTTCCCCCAAACTACTGTGATCATAACTAGCTTTATAATTTTTTTCCCCACTGTGTGCCTGCCAACAGGCCATAAAATGAAGACGAATAGAGCACACTCCATTATATTGCGTGAGATATGGCGTTCTCTCCGTTCTTTAGCATGCAGAGGCGGCCCCATGTGCAGGCTCTTTCAAGTGCCCAGGAGAACGGAGCTTCAGAGAGGGGCTGTGAAGGAGCTCAATTCAGAAAGCACTTCACAGTAAAGCTCCGCCTCCAGGACACTTGAGAAAGCAGAATAAATGTTCATATTCACACTACGTCTGATTAGAAAAGCTTCGCTAAAAGTACGTTTGTACTGCTTTCCCCAGCCACTACTTAGTGCTGGCAAGTTTAACGTGGTCAAAACTGCTGACAGATTCCCTTTAAATGGGTTGCCTCACTTCAGCAAATGGCATTTATCATGTAGAGAAAGTTAATACAAGACACTTACTAATGTATTGTGACTGTCCATATTGCCTCCTGTGCTGGCTGGATTCATTTTCCATCACATTGTACACTGTTCATTTCCATGGTTATGACCACCCTGCAATCCATCAGTGGTGGTCGTGCTTGCACACTATAGTAAAAAGGACCAGCTTTTCTGGTGGCCGGGCACATAGACACACATACAGCAGATCCCATCCCGTCCACCTTGTATCTGCGCTGTGGCCATAACCCCTGGGTACGAGCAGTGTATGATGTGATGGAAAAATGAATCCAGCCAGCAAAGGAAGACAATATGGACAGTCACAATACATTAGTAAGTGCATTGTAGTAACTTTCTCTACATGATAAATACCATTTACTGAAGTGAGACATCCCCTTTAAGTATTTACTGCTTACTTTAAAGAACTCTGTAGTGATTGTCATTTTCTTATCAGTGACAGGTTTTTACTCACAGAAACAGTCACTGATAAGAAAATGACAATCACTACAGAGTTCTTCTTTAAAGTAAGCAGTAAATACTTAAAGGGGATGTCTCACTTCAGTAAATGGTATTTATCATGTAGAGAAAGTTACTACAAGGCACTTACTAATGTATTGTGATTCTCCATATTGCTTCCTTTGCTGGCTGGATTCATTTTTCCATCACATCATACACTGCTCGTACCCAGGGGTTATGGCCACAGCGCAGATACAAGGTGGACGGGATGGGATCTGCTGTATGTGTGTCTATGTGCCCGGCCACCAGAAAAGCTGGTCCTTTTTACTATAGTGTGCAAGCACGACCACCACTGATGGATTGCAGGGTGGTCATAACCATGGAAATGAACAGTGTATAATGTGATGGAAAATGAATCCAGCCAGCACAGGAGGCAATAAGGACAGTCACAATACATTAGTAAGTGTCTTGTATTAACTTTCTCTACATGATAAATACCATTTACTGAAGTGAGACATCCCCTTTAAGTATTTACTGCTTACTTTAAAGAAGAACTCTGTAGTGATTGTCATTTTCTTATCAGCGACTGTTTCTGTGAGTAAAAACCTCTCTTCTTATTGTAGCTGGGTCATGTGACCAACTCCCTGACCTCCAACTGACCCAGGACAGGAAGCCAGTAACTGCTCTATTCATTCCCATGGGAGCCTCACTTTCAGTCTCATAGGAATACATAGAGAATTAGACTTCCTGTCCACACAAGTCTCTGTGTGAGTTGGTGGGTCTAATTCCTAGTCACATGACACAGATAAGAAACTTCAGGATGATATAACTCAAAAATTCAGCTACTTGTAAGAAAATGACATTCACTACAGACTACATCATGTACATTTCTAGCAGGACATGGAATAAATTTTTTTGTGGGCGTTCTTCTTTAAGCTTGCTGAGGGTGAAGGGAAGAGGGTTTCAGAGGTGGCAGAGTTCTTTGATGAAGTAGTACATCAAATAATCAATACCTATACAATTATCCCATTTCTGCATAGATTGTAAACTTGTGAGTAAAGCCCTCAAGCTTTAGATTTACATTTTTAAATTTTAAAAGGGTTATCCAAACCTGTAACCAGTGTTCCCTCTAAGCTGCGCGGGTGCGCGGCCGCGCAGCATTTATGATGCCCCCGCTCACAAGTTTTTAAAGTCCGCTCAGTGCTCACCCTACTGGCAAAATGCCCACATTTATTTCTCCTATATCCAACTCCTACAGGACGTTGTGTGTGCGGCTCAGCGGGGCGCCGCCTATCCCATATTGCTGCGCTACTGCTGTCTCCTCCTTCTTTTTGAGACCAGAAGAGGAGGACTGAGCAGTGACAATGGCGTATCATAACAGGGGCGTTTGGGTTGTCGGCCCCAGGCCCATTGTGTCTATGGGGCCCATTGACTCCCCAAACGCCCCTTACTGGTTTGCAGTCACACAGAGTAAAGCACAGCACTGCCATGAGTCGCAGTGCTGCGCCAACAACTTACAGCTAGGGACAGTGGATAACTTCCTGACGCTAGAGTCAGGACCTTCAGTGTGGGAGTCAGCACCGCCTCCTTGCCGGCTGAAAGAACAGAAGCATCGCGGCAAGAAGAGAAGAGGGAGGTGGCGGGCAGCAGCTTCTTTCAGGGTGAGCACAATGCTCAGAGCACCACATGGAACACAGAGCACTCGCTGGGCATCTTCAGCAGTCAGGCACTGCCCTGACACAGTGCTGCTTCAAGCCTACAGGTCGGCTGCAGCTTGAAGTGTGAGCTGTGTATAGGGCAATGTGGGTCTGGGGAGTTACAGGCTGGGAGGGACATTCTGAATGCCAGTCAGCCATATGTGTATTTCTGCAGTTACAGAACCACTGAATTTAGTCACCTTTCAAGAAACAGCATGGCCAAAGGGAGAAAAGGCTCTTC
This sequence comes from Rhinella marina, assembly GCA_900303285.1. Lineage (NCBI taxonomy): Eukaryota > Metazoa > Chordata > Amphibia > Anura > Bufonidae > Rhinella > Rhinella marina. The sequence goes on along the minus strand of ONZH01021184.1, from coordinate 22,595 downwards.
TGGTTTTCCCTGCTGTTGGCCATGCAGTTTCTTGGGAGGCAGATAAGTGGCAATGCAAAATGGCCACTAAATTCACTGTTTTTGTAATTGTGGAAAAATGGTGGATTGGAATGCAAAATTGCTTCCAAATGATGAAACTGCTGTATTTGTATGTGAAGATGCTGCAGAATAAAACAAAACCCTTTATGTGCAGTATTATATACCCCTGTTTAATCACCTCCCCAATAGTAACCCTTATTTAGCATAATTATTCACTGCCCTACCACCATACGACTCTGTATGTCAGTGATGTATTGAAAAACAGCAGACACCCCACCAATTAGCGGTTTTTGTTTTTTTTTGTCTCTTCATCTGCTTAAAAAAAATTAATAAAAATGTCAAACACAGCAAATTGGTATCAATAAAGTTTATAAATCATCCCACAAAAACTGAGCCCTCACACATAACTATAAAAAAGTATATACATAGAAATGCATTGTCGCTATAATCGGACTGACCTGGAGAATGATGGTAACAGGACAGTTTTATCGCACAGTGAACGCTGTACAAACAAAACCCATACAACTATGGTGCAATTGCATTTTTTCCCCCATTCTCATCCCATTTGCAAAGCTTTTTCCAGTTTTCCTCTAAACAGTATATCATATTAAACAGTGCAACTTGTCCCGCAACAAACAAGCCCTTATACGGCTATGTGAATGGGGCAATAGGCACTATTGGGGAAGATATAACTACTGGAGGCGTTATAGGGGTAGTGTAAACACTGGGGTTGCTATAGGTGGCATTATAACTGCTGAGAGTACTTTAGGGGGTGGATGATGAAAACTGAGGAAAGTAAGATGTCTTTCTGGTAAACTGTGCAGAGACGTGGCTAAAATAACATGGCGGTCTGCTTCCAGTGAAGAAGATGAGGAAAGAGAACATCTACATCAGAGGAGACGTCATTGGATGTAATAGGTATGTGATGCTGTATTATCCTGGATGTGTGACTGTGCGGAATTTAATGTATATCCGTACAGTATGTCTTTAGCACTATGGCTGGAGGGAGAAGGATATACTGTTTTTTTTTTTCTCGTGAGGAACAGCCCCAGGCATTTGGGCCACTTAATCCGCCCCCCCTTGTTTGATTGTCCCATTGCCCACCTTTGACTAAGCATTGCCCATCTTTAAGCTGACCCCGCTCAGCAGCTGCCAAGGCTTAGAGGGAACACTGCCTGTAACCCCCGCCCACAATGCCCGGGCCCCTCATACATAGAATACTTACCAGGTCCCCAACGCATATGTCCTTCCGGATCCCTCCATGGCCATTGCTATGTCTCCCTGTCATGCAGATCACAACATCCAGCGATGGGGGGGGGGTGCAGTCAATAGCAGGCCGCGCTGCTGACCCGCTCTCCCCTTGCGTCATACATGACGTCACGCAAGGGGGCAGCTCAATGTCACAGCCTGTTATCAACTGCACCCTCCGTCGCCGAATGCTGTGATCTGCATGACAGGGGAAATGCAGTGGCGGTTGTGGAGGGATCCGGAAGGATATGAGGTTGGAGTTTACAGCTTTGGATAACCCCTTTAAGTCACAGTTACCCGAGAAAATGTAGTACATTTATAAATAAAATAATTAAAACTGGCCATACACAACTACTACTACCAATTCATAGGTCAGCCAAATAGTCAGGCCTTGTATAATCCAAAGTGCTTGCCTTTGCTCAGAAGAAACTTACAAAAGTGTATAACCTATAATGGTATCTCTGTACTCTAATTTTCCTGCATAGTGTGGGGGAATAACCTGGGCCAAGTGAGACATCTGACCAGCTTAAAGAGTACCCGTTTTTTGTTTGTTTTTTTTTTAAGTAGAGTCCAGGTGCAGAGACCACCACTAACTGCAAACACGAAGAGGCAGAAGTTTTCTACCGAATGCTATATCCTTCCCTAGGAGAGACTGACCTCGGGAAGGATCTTACCCTACCGTCTGTCCCTATTCCGATAACCCTGTACATCAAATCGGATTGGCCTCCCTGATATGGGTGATCCCGTTTCAGGACTTCCTAGGATGCCATGACAAAGGGAAGGAACCATCACCAAAGCCAGTCATCAGCTTCGGACTCCACCTCCGCCGCAGGCATTGCGCCCATACAGAGCACCTAAGAAACTGCATCAGAAGATGATACCTGGCGCTGCTATGGGTTACAGGAGGGAGGTCTCTGGATCTTCGGCTTCCAAAAACATCATTATCCCGTGTGTCCTCATCATCACTGCTTAGTATACAGCTGGCTGCCTGGCTGGTATTGCGGGCAGTGTTCCTCCTCCGTCTTGGACTTTGGTGTTCTAGAATACAGAGATCTCATGGTAATTTATGCAGTCGTTTTAAATTATGTTAAAAGTTCAATTATAAAAATATGTGAAAAGGAATAACGTAATATTCCAAGCTGGGAAGCCGTCCCCTTTCAAAAAAAAATAAATAAAATTTACCATAACAAATACACACCAGATTTTCTCTATTCACTTCAATGACAGGAAAATCTGCATGTGTGAAATCCGCAAGCAAATCCGCACGGATTTCCCTGCGAACATCTGCAGATTTCAGTGCGGATTGTCCGCACATATATCCTGAACGTGTTTCATTTACCCTATGATTTATGTGTGGACAATCTGCACTGAAATCTGCAGGTGTTCACAGAGAAATCAGTGCAGTCAATCTGCATCAATTGGTGTGGATCTGCATGCGGATTTTCCTGTCCCCATTGAAGTGAATGGAGAAAATCCAGACAGGAAAAAAAAAAAATTGACATGCTGCAGATTTTAAAATCCGCACCGTAGGTCAAAATCTGTGCAAAAAAAAAATGTGCATGAGACTTTCAAATTCTCATAGAATACAATGTACATGACCTACGGTGCACTTTCCGCATGCAATCCTGATCGTGTACCTTTAGCCTTAAAGAAGAACTCTCGACAAAAATTGTATTCCATGTCCTGCTAGAAATGTACATGATATAATCTGTAGTGAATGTCATTTTCTTACAAGTAGCTGAATTTTTGACTTCTATCATCCTGAAGTTTCTTATCTGTGTCATGTGACCAGCAATTAGACCCACCAACTCACACAGAGACTTATGTGTGGACAGGAAGTCTAATTCTCTATGTATTCCTATGAGACTGAAAGTGAGGCTCCCATAGGAATGAATAGAGCAGTTACTGGCTTTCTGTCCTGGGTCAGTTGGAGGTCAGGGAGTTGGTCACATGACCCAGCTACAATAAGAAGAGAGGTCTTTACTCACAGAAACAGTCACTGATAAGAAAATGACAATCACTACAGATTATATCATGCACCTTTCTAACAGGTCAGAGAATAAAAAATTTTGTGGGAGTTCTTCTTTAATCTGTGCAAACTTAAGATGTGAAAGAGAAAATCAACTCACCTTCAACAATCTGGTCACATGTTCCCAAAATTAATGTGAAAAAAAAAAAAAAAAGAACACACAGTTACATAAGACATAAAACCTAGGGAGGTAAGCAGTAAAACATTTGTAAATGTATTAAACACGTACTTTCACCATAACTGAAAGAAATGTCCATGCAAAAAAATTAGAATTAACTGCCACAAGACCAATTGCAACTGTTGCGTCAGCTTAAAGAATTATTTTAATTAAAAGTCATTAGGAAGAGTCTCTCTTCAGTCTTCTACTGAGCGCTGAAGACACCTATGTGTCAGTGAGTAATGGGCAGCGATCGTTACGTCACGTGTACATATCAAGTACTGGTGTAGTGACGAGGAATGCTAGAAGCCTCTGCATATTACACACAGGCGTCTTCAGCACTCAGTAAAACACTGAAGACAGACCATCGCTAGGATATGCCCCCATTGTCTTATAGTTGCAGGACCCGCACCTATATCGAGAACGGAGCTTCGAAAGTGAAGGAGGGCGCACTGCGCAGCAGCCCACCATTCATTTTCTATGGGGCTGGCTCGGCTATTTCCATCGGCTCCACAGAAACGAATGGGGCGGAGGCCGCGCATGCGTAGTACACTCCCGTTCACTTCTATGGGGAGCCGGCTTGGTGGTGGCTGGACCGGAGTTCTCCAGCCACCACCTTGGGGGGCTCCGTTCTGTATATAGGTGTGGGTCCCAGCGGTGGGACCCGCACCTATAGGACAATGAAGGTATATCCTAGGGATATGCCCCCATTGTCTATGAGGAGACAACCCCTTTAAGTGCCAGCCATGACAATGACAAACATTTGTAATGCGCTCTCCTCACAGGGACTGAAAGCACAGGGATAGTTGTGTGGCTGAGGTGACTCAATGGAAAGTCAGAGGCTGCCATATAGGTGCTTGATCCCAATCTGATCCCTCAAGCCAATTTTGCCTATTGGTAGCCATGGGTAGTGCCTGCGATTTACCACTAATTGCCAGCTGCAGATGGACTTCCACTGTTTCAGGTTACAAGCACAGGTTCAGACTGGCAATTAGTAGTATACAGCATGTCGAACGCTACATGTGCCACTAACAATTCCTTATCATATGAATATGTGTTAGTAATTTTAAGGAATGCCATGCACAGTCTAAGGCTACTTTCACACTAGCTGCAGCAACGGATCCGGCAGGTGAAGGGTGCTGCCGGATCCGGACTGCCGCAGGGACATGTGTGGAGCCGGAACCGCGCTCTGGCCCCACACATGTCACACAGTACATACACACAGACATATACACAGACATATACACATACAAATACACATACATACGTCTGTGTATGTGTATGTATGTATGTATGTGTGCAGGTGACGGATCCGTTCACCATTGTATCACACCAAACGGATCCGTCCCCATTGACTTGCATTGGGGGTCATGACGGATCCATCTTGGTGCGGATGCCTGGACCGGAGAGAAAACCGCAGCATGTTGCGGTTTGTTCCCCGGTCTGAAGACTGAACAGAATGCTTCTAGGAGAATTCCGTTGTCTTCAGTTCAGTTTTGTCCCCATTGACAATGAATGGGGACAAAACTGAAGCGTTTTATTCCGGTATTGAGCCCCTATGACGGAACTCAATACCGGAATTATAAAAATCTAGTGTGAAAGTAGCCTAAGGCCTCATGCACCCGACTGTGGTTTGGATCTGCATTCGGATGTGGACCCATTCACCCATCTGTGCATCCATTCTGCGGCCTCGCAAAAAAAAAAAAAAAAAATATATATATAGAACATGTCCTATTCTTGTCCGTATCACAGACAAGGATAGGACTGCTCTATTAAGGGCAGACAAAACTGCCCATTATCAGTAGTGCCAACTTTTCGAGGCCCATGTAACGGCACGTGTATATGCTGCCAGCTCAGGCATTGACCTATAGCAATAGTGCTATAATCCCCAAGAAGACCAAGTCTTAGGTCTCATTTACACATGCGCGGATTTTCACAGATATACGGATCATACAAGTGTATTACTGTACAGCGGTGGCGGCGCGAAGCGCACGGCGTCATAGCAACCAATGGACGGCAGGCCGGTGAAAATCCACGTATGTGTGAATGAGGCCTTAGGCCGAGTTCACATCAGTGTTTTGAAATCCAGCAGAGGAACACCATAGCAGATCTCAAAACCCTGATGTGTATGTAGCTTTACAGAGTATTTAAGAGTAAGGAAGCACTTACAACCACAGAGTCGTTGTGTGTTAAGTCGACAACCACTGGCTCTAATGATTCGCACGTCAGATCAACAACTTCCTCTCCTGTCCAAAAAAATAAATATGTAAAGCTGATTACAGTGCGGAAAGAAGAAAATATTAGGTTTCCTCAGCTGAGTCAATTGAAAAACGCTGGCTTTTGGACAATTTTGACCACTTCCTGTCGACCATCGGGGACTTTATGAATCGCCCGTGTAACAAAATGCCAAACAATGGCAGATATCTGTAGAAAATGATACGTCATATTGGATTTTCTCAGTTGTTATTGGGTGCGGTCGTTGCAAAGTTGTTCATAGCGAATGTCAGCTCTGCATCCATCAATCGAGGCTCTGAACAGGCCACAGATTCTCCTCTGAGCCCCCTCCCTTTGTCCAATCCCCCACAGATGCCGTGGTCACTACTGACAGCAACATCTGAGGGGTTAAAGGGGTATTCCAACCTAGCACATATCGCTAGGATATGCCCCCAAAGTTTGATAGGTGCGGTTCCTACCTTTGGTACCCGTACCTATACTTAGAAAGGAGCCTGCAAAGTGTCGGTGTGTGCACCGCGCATGGGCGGCCGCCCTCCATTCATTTCTATGGGACTTCTGAAAATAGCTGAGCCCTATGTCCGTAAATGGATTGGTGGCCGTGCCTGCGTGGTGCGCTTCCCATTCATTTCAATGAGAGTTCCAAAAATAGTCTCAGAACGCAGAAATGAAGGGCGGCTACATGTGCACGGTGCACCCTCTGCCACTTTGCGCGCTCCGTTCTAAGTACAGGACATTGGGAGCATATCCTAGCGATATGGCCCCAATGTCCAAGAAGGGAATACCCCTTTAAATGACTGGAATTGAAGTCATCTCTATTCACGGCCACTGCCGACGACCGCCTGCTGTATTATCCAGAGGGCACCCACCATGTTTAAGGCGATGTGAGCTCAGTGCTAGGCCGCTCCATACACATTCTCTTCGCGCTCATGACGTACAGGTATGTCATGGTGGACTAAGAGAATGAAGTGTATTGTACGGCAGTTTTAATTTTTATTTTACATTTATTGGGGCAATAGAAAAATTGTTTGCAAAGGTCGCAGCATTTAAATATGGGGTGAAATACACAAGCTTTCAGCATGTTCAACAGTTTACAATTACATGAACATTAGGACCACAAACAAATACTACGCTCAAGTCAGGAGTTAAATCCCTTAAAGACATCCTTCAAGTCTAAGAAGCACAAGATTCACAGGGCGCACATACCACTTTCTTCAACTTCAATGGGTTCAGCCACTGTCGCCATTGAGCTGGTTGTACTCGCTCCTCTCCTCCTTCTCTGAGATGATCGCGATTTGCCCGCCTCTGCCGCCTTACGTTTTCTCTGACCCTAAGCACCAAGAAAATGGAAAATTAAATATCCAAAGCATTCCACCAAATGGTCTATGTGATCCTGGGAGTCAGTCATGTCCTCATTTTGCCCATTTAACCCCCTAACTGTTTTGCCAGATTGGAGCTCCAGCAGTGGGAAAAGAAGCTAACTGGAGGGGGGAGGGCTGCTTTAGATGCTGCCACCTCCTAAACATGCAATTGATCTTGTTTGAAAGCAGGCATTCCAAGCTTTCAGACAATACCAAAATGACAGCAATATGTTCAGGACAGAGAAAGATATCACTGATAGAAATCTAGATGCGGTGAATGCAGCTGAAAATTAAAGTAAAAACAGGTTTTACTCCCGATTATTCCCAACTTGATTTCTAACAATGATTTCTCCTCTGTTGCTTCGGCTTTTGGTCTTGAAAGCCCGGACTGTCAGCTTTCAGTCAAGACCAGTTCCATATCTCTAGCTGCTACCATTGAAGAGATATCACCATCTAAAGCAGCCCCCCCCCCCCTCCAGTTAGCTACTTAGAATAATTTCAGATAACCTCCACAACAACCCCACATGCATCAGTGCTAGAGCATCTCCTCCACCAGTCAGGACCACAGGCAGTATAGTAAGGGAGACACAAGGGTTAAATCGTTAACTAAGGCAGTGGTTAGAATTGGCATACTACAAGCAGAATGGTTTTTGTGGGCGCTTTTTTTGTTTTTTAACCGGCAAAATGTTCAGACCCCAACTAGAATACTCACTGAGCTCATGGTGGCTTTGGAGAGCAAGTTAGACACAGAAAAGTGATAGAAACACCATAAAGAGTGCAGAAAGAGTACGACTCAGCTCCTTAGAGTGCAGGGCTTCTCAGAGAGTACAATTACAGAGAAAAATCCAAGTTCTTACAAGGTGGCTCTTCAAGACCTGTAAAAGAAACACGGACAGCGCAGCATTAAACAACATTTTTTACAAGAAGTACTCAGAGGGTTTACCCAGTGCTAGTACAGATTTTCGGTAACGTTTGAATGGGTTGCGGAATTCATCTGAGCCATCTGTACACCTGGTCATTCGTCAGTCTTACACCAAAGGACGCAGGAGTAAGTGGTGCACCCCTCTTAAAGGGGTTGTCCCACGAAAAATATTATACAGTTTTTAAAGCAGCCCCAGGATGCGAATACTTTTGTAATTACATGTAATTAAAAGTTTAGCATAGCCTCTGAGTTATTCAATAAAATCTATCTGTATAGCGCCACCTACTGTTTGTTTTTATCTTATTTCTTTGACCTGCTCACTGTGATGCCGCACATGCTCAGTTTCATCCATCTGCCTCCTGAGCTGTGATAGGGAGAGCTGAGACACACCTCCTGAGCTGTGATAGGGAGAGCTGAGACACGCCTCCTGAGCTGTGATAGGGAGAGCTGAGACACGCCCCCTGAGGTGCAGCAGAAAAGACACTCCCCCTGAGCTGTCAGCTTGATATACATCTAGCAGAACAATGAATGTGGAGATCTCTGGCTCCATGTCAGGTACAGGGCTGGTTCTAGCTTTGTTAGAAAGAGATTGTCATGTACTATATGATGTCTGATTTTCATTTTTTACATTAGTCATGGGATATGCCAGAAAAATGCTGTAAATCATTTAGGGCAGGTTCGCATTTGCGTTTAACTGATCTGACAGGCCGCCAAAGTTGACCGGATCTGGTCTAGCCGGATACTGACGGTCACCTCCCGACCCAATTTACTATAATGGGATCCGGCCACTTTCCAGCATAAGTGCTGGTTTTCAGCCAAACAAAAAAACGTTGTATGCAATGTTTTTTGTGTGGCTGAAATATGGCTGGATCCAATTATAGTCAATGGGGCCTGGCAGCCAAAGGCAGTATCTGGCTACGCTGGATCCGGTTAACTGCAGCCTGTGCCAGTACAGCCTGCCGGATCCATTAAACGTAAGTGTGAACCCTCCCTTAAAGGGTTTTTCCCAGGAGTTCAATATTGATGACCTAACCTCAAGATAGGTCAGCAATATCAAAACGCCGGGAGGCCCACCCCTGGGACGCTTGCCGATCAGCTGTTTAAAGTGGTTAGCACTGGTGCCTTGCAGCGCTGGGGTCCTAAGCTCAAATCCGACCAAGGTCAACATCCGCATGGAGTTTGTATGTTCTCCCTGTGTCTACATGGGTTTCCTCCAGGTTCTCCGGTTTCCTCCCACACTCCAAAGACATACTGATAGGGAACTTAGATTATGAGCCCCATTGGGGACAGCGTGATGGTAATGTCTGTAAAGCGCTGCCGAATATGTCAGCGCTATATAAGGACATAAAATAATAATAAATAATAATAATAGAGATTGCGGCGCTCGTGCGTGAGCTGCATCTTCTTTTCTGTTCAGCTGCATGCCATCTAGCTGGTGGAGGTGGTGCGCTGAAATTACAACTCCTCGTCCCGGTGACTAAAATGGGACAATCAGTTGTAAATGTACCTCCCTGTTTTGGGAGTTGGACCCCGAGTTGATCTGATACTAATGGCTTAGGGCTCAGGCACACGACCGTATGTGTTTTGCAGTCCGCAAAACATACAGATGATGTCCGGGTGCATTAATGTATTTCGCGGAACGGAAAACGTGGCGTCTAGAAATGAAATGGTCCCGCATAGGGTCCGAAACGGACACGGAAAGAAAATACGGTCGTGTGCATGAGCCCTTATCCTGAGGACAGGTCATCCTCCTTTAATTAATCCTCACCCCACAGAGTGTAGAACAGAAATAACAAAGCAGTGCCCCTAGAAGTCTGAAAGAAAAGATAGTCCATGTTTAAAGGGGTTGTCCAATTTCTGGAGGAAGCTGGACAACCCTCGGGATCCACCTGCAATAAAGAACTGGTAAGTACTTACCTGGCAGACCCAGCACCACCACACGGACGGGCTCTATTTACCTGACTGCAGCGGTACTGCCATGTGGACAACATGAGACCGCTGCTACCAATCACTGGCCTCAGTGGTGCACCCGGAGGAAAACTCTATATGCCTCCATGTGGAATCGGACGCACATGGAGGTAATTTTATATATATATATCTATATATATAAAACCCATAACACAGCCTTCTGCACTAGGCCAAAAGCTGCATACAGAACGCCCATAGCCTGAGAGCCCTCCCATTATACAATGAGGTCACTATAGGTAATGTGGAGGATACTAGACGCCCGGCATATCCGATTATAAAGCTTCCAATTATACGACTGTTACTTCACAGGTTATATACACGGGAACTAACCTTTTCAAGAGACCAGGAAACCAGACGTTCTCTCACAGACCTGCCAAAATAAGCCAGAAACATGGAATTATTAACAGACATCCCTCAGCTCTGCCCACACCCTGCCGAAGATGTGCCCTCTACATCTGTGCATCTAATGCTCGGAAGGGAACCTGGCGCAGACACCAGGGGGAAGATTTATCCCTGCGCTGCTGGGGGACGAGGTGCACTCCTTGTCATAAATTAGGTGCATTCTCCGGCAGTCCACGTGACTAACTAGAAACCTCTGACAGCTCAGAGCAGGCCTGGATTTCTGGCTTCAGAAAGCTGAGGTAAATTAAAATAAATTTGTCCGGGTGGCTGGTCACATCCGCTTTAAGGAAAGTGACGAAAGCGGCGTAAAAGCCTAGAGACTTGACAGTTTACTTAAAAAGTCGCAGTTAAAAAGTTGCAAGCACGTAGGGGGAGAGTTATCAAGACTGGCGCTTTTTGAGGCGAGGGTGGTGCGAAAAAAGGCACTTTATCTTCAAAAAGTCATAGTTAAAAGGGTTCTGCAATTGTTTAAAACTGATGATCTATCCTCTGGATAGATCATCAGCCTCTGATCGGCGGGGGTCCGACACCCGGGACCCCTGCCGATCAGCTGTTTGAGAAGGCAGCGGCGCTGCAGGAGCGCCGCGGCCTTCTCTGTGTTTACCGCAGGCCAGTGATGTCACGACTACCATCACTGGCCTGGGCGGGGCTAAGCGCTGTTCACATGAATGGAGCTTAGCCCCGCCCAGGCCAGTGATACTAGTCGTGACGTCACTGAGCCTGCGGTAAACACAGAAGGCCGCAGCGCATCGGCAGGGGCCCCGGGTGTCGGACCCCCAGAGGATAGATCATCAGTTTTAAACAACTGCAGAACCCCTTTAAAGGGTTTCTGTCACCAGTTTTTTTGGAGATGTGCTAATGTCACCTGATTCTAACTATGTATTTCTTTTATTCAATACTGCCCCTGTTTTTCTATCATTTTAACTTTTATTTTATGCTAATAAGCCTCCTGGAGCAGTAGAGGGGGCGTTACCCCTGCTCCTAGAGGCTCCGTTTGCCCACCTTCAAAAAAACGCCCCCCTTCGTCTTGAGTGACAGGGCCAGGCAGCCTTCTTCTCCTCCTGCCGGCCCTGTCCTCGGTCTAAGTCCTGCGCCGTTCCTTTCATTATTCGGAGCAGGCGCAGTGAGTGGAGGACGCTGGCATTATAATTTGGAATAACCACGGCACTCAAAAGTCTTTTGAGTGCCGTGGTTATTCCAAAAAATTTCAGCATTATATCTACCACCGAGCACCAATAACCTATTCTGAGGATGCTGGAAGGCTCCCGGCTTCCTCACTGCGCCGGCGCTGAATACGTCACAGTCGAGTACAGCGCAGGAACCCAGGAGCCTGCCAGCGTCCCCTACTCACTGCGCCGAATAATGAACGGAACGGCGTGGGACTTAGACCGAGGACAGGGCCGGCGGGGGGAGAAGAAAGCTGCCTGGCCCTGTCACTCAAGACGAAGGGGGCGTTTCTAAAGGTGGGCAAACGGAGCCTCTAGGAGCAGGGGTTCTGATTCATACCCGAAAAACTGGTGACAGAAACCCTTTAAAATGACGAGCGTGGTTTTGGTATATGTGGGGGAGGTGAAAGCCCAGCAAAGGGCTAAATATGGTGGGAACCCGGCCCTAGTTGGCTGGCCCATCCTGCCTAAATCTGCAGGTTTGGCCAACGTTCTTCTAATGTATAGTGACACCTTTATTTGCCATATCCAAACCAATTTCTATCATCGAGATGTAGATATCCAGCGGGTGCTCCACAGCGGGTGCTCCACAGCGGGTGCTCCACAGCGGGTGCTCCACAGCGGGTGCTCCACAGCGGGTGCTCCACAGCGGGTGGCACCTGCTGCATTCTAGGTCTCTCACAGACCCTTGGGGCACAATGGGCGACCAAGGCAGACATAAAACAGCACTTGCTCTGCTACCGTTTAGTGTTCGACCCTTACGTCTCGTAGAAGATCTGCCGCTGTCTGGGGTGATTAGCGCCGGCTTACTCTCCCCTCCCCATTAGGGCTCATGCACACGGATTTTTCTTTTCCATGTCTGTTCCTTTTTTTTTTTTGCAGCCTATATGAAGCATTAGCTTGAATGGGGGCCGCAAAAAAAAAAATAAAATTACTCAGTGTGCGTTCCGTGTCTCCATTTGGCAACAAATAATTGAACATGTCCTATTTTTGTCCACATTACAGACAAGGATAGGACTGTTCTATTAGAGGGCCGGCCATTCTGTTACGTAAAATGCATAATGCACACGGACGTCATCCGTGTTTTACAGACCTGCAATTTGCAGACCGCAAAAACGGCAACGGCCATGTGCATGAGCCCTTAAAGGGGTTCGCCGGGAATTAAGAAAATTAAAATACTTGAATATTACTTAATTATAAATATATTCCCAAATACCTTTCATTAGTTATAATGGGTTGTTTTGTCTGGGGAGCAATGATTAGGAGAAATAAAATGGCCGCCGTCCTATTACTACACACAGAACCTGTCCTAATCACACAGGAGGACAAGTTACTTCACAACACTGAGGTAAAGAGCTGCCTCATCCTCCTCTCTGCTCGTCAGGAATTATGATCATGAATAGAAATGATAAGATCTTCAGCTGAATCTCTGTAGGAATGGAGTTCATGAGCAGATGTGACTAATAAGCAGCAGCTCTTGTCTGCAGTCTCCATTACCACAGTCTGTCCTGTCCATCCTCTCTGTACTTCATGTCTCCTCATGAACTCCATTCCTACAGAGATTCAGCTAAATGTTGTATTAAGCCGTATTCAGGATCATAATCCCTGACAAGCAGAGCAGAGAGGAGGATGAGGCAGCTCTTTACCTCAGTGATGTGAAGTAACTTATCCTCCTGTGTGATAAGGACAGGTTCTTTGTGTACTAGTAGGACGGCGGCCATTTTATTTCTCCTAATAATTGCTCCCCAGACAAAACGAGCCATTATAGCTAATGAAAGGTATTTAGGAATATATTTATAATAAAGAAATGTTTAGATATTTTCATTTTCTTAATTCCCGGAGAACCCCTTTAAGTGCATATCATTCTGCAGGGCACGCGCCTCCTGGCTTTCCTCCAAACTGCATCCAGACCCTTCCTAAAAGAATAACTCGCCCTATTCTCAAATACTAAACCAGTATACTTTCAGAACCAGTAAAACTTCCACAGAGAAAACCACCAAGAAGGCGACGTGCTAAGCAACCCGGCTACTGGGATCTGCAATGGCAATTAACAATGAAGAGCGGCCTTCAGTGTCCACGCGACTATGACGTGAGGGTTCATGCACACGACCGTTGTTGTTTTGCGCTCCGCAAAACACGGATACCGGCCCGTGCCTTCAGCCAGCCCATAATAGAACAGTCCTATCCTTGTCTGCAAGGCGGACAATAATAAGAGATCCTATATTTTTTTTGCAGAACTAACACGCGGACACGGAGCACACGCGGAGTAATTTCAGTTTTTTTGTGGCCCCATTGAAGTGAATGGTTCCACATACGGGCCGCAAAAAAAAAAAAAAAAAAAAAAGAAAAAAAACGGAATGGATACGGACAAAAAATGTTTGTGTGCATGAGCCCTACAGAGATGATCGCTGAATGTAAATGCAGCAGGCAAGGATCGGGACCTAACATGCATAGGAGCGCTGATCCCAATCATTGCTCTCTCCTCATGTAACAGGTAGGTAATGAGCACACACTGCGGTGTAAAAAATAAATACTGCCGCCGACAGTGAGCCGCACACAAAAGGCCAGGCTCAGTGGGTTCACACGTGGATTCCCAGCAACAGCTGTGTGCAATACTCACGAGAGGGCATCGTCCTGAGGGGGCAGCCACATGTGCCAGCGTGCGCAGAGATGCTGACAGTCTTTCCACAGATTTAACATCGCACACTGTAAAATCCGCAGCATAAACTTACAGGCTGCACATTGAAATTCCTCACTGAAAAAAAATTCTCAGATTTGCTACGATCTTGTCCACTTTGCTAGTACTGTAAACTGCAGAGTCTGTGCCCCCGGGTCTACTGTGGAGAACCCGCAGCGTTTCCATCACGTGTGCCCATACCCATAAGGCTTCCATCGTCAGACACTCCAGAGGACCTGTCTCCTGCGCGGACGTGTTTCAGGCCTCATGCACACGGCCGTTTTGTGTATTGGGGACCACAATTTGCAGTCCCTAATGAACGGGCAACATTCGTGCGGCTGCCGCACTCCGCAGTGCTTCCGTTCCGCACCACACCTTCTGGATTGCAGACCCATTCAAGTGAATGGGTCCCCACCCTTGATGCGGTGATGCACATGGTTGGTGCCCGTATATTGCTGACCCGCTGTTCGCAGGCCAAAATACGGGCATGGCCAAGCAACGGCCATGTGCGTGAGGCCTTAGTAAGTGCCTGCACCCATCCCCCCTGTAACATCAACTCTGGGGCATCTATTCTTACTAGAGATGAGCGAACGTGCTCGTAACGAGCACTGTAGCGCTCGGCTCCCCTGCGCTCGCATGGGCGCAGGATTCCAGATCCGTCCTCCTCACCCGACGGAAGCGGATGCCTGTGGCCCATGCGAGCGCAGGGGAGCCGAGCGCTACAGTGCTCGTTACGAGCACGTTCGCTCATCTCTAATTCTTACGACTCAATGATGTGCCATTCCTCTATTATCCCTTCTAGAAGTTTATGAATGAAGTGTCAGCAGTCTGTAATAAAGGTCCAGATGGGTGTTACCAGTTGGAAGGCAGTCTGACAATGGCAGCACTGCTTGGATAGTGTCAGGCTGGGCAGGGACTCGACCCCCAACACCAGATGGACCTTTAGGGTATATTCAGACGAAGGATTTGGGGCTCGGGTTTCAGCACCAAAAACAAGGCCAAATCTACCCTGAAACCGCCTCCCACTGTTTTCAATGGGCAGTCACCCCCGCAGTTCATGCGCCCGAGGATCTTTGCAATGCTATTTTCCAGACTGAGCCAAGAATGTACAGGTCCATTCTTGGCGTGGTTACCACATGGACCCCTAACAAAGCTGCAGCGGGAGCCTCTTCATGGTTTAGCACCATTCAATGGGGGTCCACATGAAAAACCTGCCTCAAAATCCTGTTGGAACCTACTCTTATCACAGACTGCTGGCAATTCATTCATAAACTTCTAGTAGGAATAATAGAGGAATGGCAGATCACAGTTATAAGAACAGATGCTCTAAAACTGCTATTACATGGGGAAGGCAAGTACTTACTAAAGCAGACCTGTCAGCGGAGGTGACGGCTCCTGCGACCGCCCCTATAATAACACTACTATCTAAAAGAAGTTGGCTGACCTATTAAGTCCTGGCACTTGCAAAGCAAGGCTCCTGGACCGCCCCTATAATAACACTACTATCATCCTAATAGGAATACTAGAGACAGGCAGACTGGAAAGCAAAAGTAACGGCCGGACGGTGACACCTCCACTGCGTTATATGCCACGCCACTGCCATGACAGCGCAGCGCTACCGTAAAGCATCACATGGTGGAAAATGAGGTGTGACAGGACTATTGGGGTCACAGGCCTCTCTCCTGGGTCTGTTGGGTGCAATCTCAACACAGGGCAAGCATCTTGGATCCTATACATGTGATCGTCTTACTGGAGGATTTATAGAGGAAAATGTAGCATTCAGGAACCTGGGAGAGCTGGGTGACAGGCCTGTATAAAGCTGCACTGCTTGGGTCACCCAGCTTTCCCAGACACAGATAGGCCAATAGAGGAGCCTCAATGACCTCTACCAGAGACGCCATCCTGGCTCACTGACAGGCTCTCAGGCCTACCCACTATATAACCCACTGGGCCCCAGCAATGTCAGAGTGTGGCCCCTCCACCGGGCCACATGACTGACACCTCCTCCCTCCAGGACACTACCCGCCCGCCGCTCACCCTCATTAGTATCTCTCTCTCCCGGTCACGCTGCAGTCCAGACGTTAAAACCTTCCCGGACACATCGGGTAACTAGCAACTGTCTAGATTTTTTTTTTTTTTTTTTTTTTCAAATCGTTTCGGTTTCCGCTTCCGTGAATTGCATTCTGGGAATTGTAGTTGCAGCGTAGGAATGGTTTAGTACGCATGTGTGCATTGTAAGCGCATGCGCCCCAGTATGGTGTCGTGACACTCTGTCAGGAGGGCGCGCTACCTTTGTTGGACCGCAGAGGGCAGCAGAACTATGAAGGCGGTTTGTCAGAAGTTAATTCAGGAAGTCACGTGATTGTTTACGTCACACTGTCCATCAGTATATATTGTAACGGTGAGGGGCGTGAGGCAAGGACGGATAGGGTGATAATGGGGCACAATACACGATAGTAGGGAACAAAATGGGGACACCATTACGCACATATAGTGTCATTTTTTTTTGGCTGCAATTTTTCTTGTATCCATCCAGTTGTCCAACTTAAGGGGGTGGTACAACTTTAAATAGTTTTTTTTCCCCTCAGGCAAACTGCAGGGAGGCTAACGAAATGATAAACTGGCCTTTCCATACACCTCCGGTTTCATCCTGGGCGCCATCCTCTACGCCAAGGAGGTGACATAGTGTATACAGGTCTATAGGGGCCCTTTGACGAAGGACTCTCAAGGGACTCCTTTGCTGTGTGTCACAAGCGACATTATAATGGCACGTGTGGTAGATATTCTTGTAGATTACGACTTTGTGATACTGTAAACACTACTAACGAATTAAATGATTAGTGGTGGTCATGCACATTAGATGTACTGGGGTCGGGGGTAACAAAGGGCCCTAGTGCAAACATTCATTTTGGACCCTCCCTTCCCGACAACTTCTCCTCACCCTGTACCTTTTTAGCCCCATCGCTGAGTCTCTTAAAGGGGTATTTCCATCTCATTGTTAGGATATGCCACAATGTCGGATAGGTGCAGGTCCTACCTATGGGACCTGCTCCTATCTCCAGAAGAGGGTTCCTGAAGTAGTTCAAACTGAGCATGCGCGGCCACTCAAGATCCCACCATCACTGCTCCAAAAACAGTTGAGCGTGCTCAGAAGTCCCATAGCAGTGAATGTAGAGCACCCCCGAAATCATCTCTATTTGGAGTCACTCACTTCCCAAATAGCGGCCACAGCATCTCAGGTGTTTGACAGCAGGAGCGGCTTTCACACCTAATTGAGCATATTTGTACATACAGTTTTATGCCTGCACTTGCTCTCTCAGCCAAACCCACTGTGCCAAGACCTACATAAAGACTATATAAGTATCAAATAATACTGTCAGATCTTGACCAAATACTGCTGCCATATATTGACTGAGTATATTGAATAAAACACACTATACAGAGACCAATATTACCAGCATCCAGTGATCAGATAGAGGTATGAACCAGTTCTACACAGCACTCTGCGGACGTTATAAGATATTACAGTACAGGTTGTTCACTTTCCCTTTTCTTCTCCCTCTGACCAAGGCCACCATGATGACTTCCCCTGACAACAATTTGTCTTTGCAGAATTTCATACACAGACGTCTTTGACGCCTGCTTTCCCAGCACTCTCCCCACCGATTCCCTATTACCCCAGATGGTGATAATGCCTCCCTCCCTGACCCCACTGTGTAATCTGTAGGCTCCACCTCAAATTCCCAGCGAACAACAAACAATAGTGCAGAGTTAAGGCCCCACACATTAATACTGCTCCTATGTTCCACTTGGTTACCAAAAGTATAATAGTTCTTCCCTCCCCCAGTAATAATGACCCTTTTGTCCCCCACTAAATAGTAATGACCCCTTTTATGTCCCAGTTCAGTAATCATTTACGCTTCCTTGCTTTACTTAGCTGTTGTGTCCCCTCTTTTATGCCCCCACTCAGTAATAGTGTTCCTCTTATGCCCCTCTAAGTAATAATGCCCCCTTTATTCTGAGTGTCACACTGGCGGTCTGTACCTGGTGCTTCCCTGTGGGCATGGACGGTGCACTGCTAACCTCCGCTCCCCTGCTCTGTTCTGTTCACCTGCCAGTGATGATCCCGGCCGCCAGCATTCTTGTTAATGTTCTAGAGGCTACGGCCGGTGTGTATCATAGGCGCCCTGGCCTGTTCTATAGCACACGCTCGCCATTTTAAAGGGCCAGTGGGTGCAACCAAATGTGTCCTGGATATCCCTTGGTTTGTCAAGTGAAAGTGTTATTATCTGACTACCTGCGTACCGAATTCCAGTTTTGCTGCAAGACTCCTTTTCTGTTTACCGTTTTACCCTATTGCCGCCTGCCTTGACCTCAGACCTGTTTTACGGATATGCACAAACCTCACCTGTCCTGACCCTCGGCTAGTTTCTTGACTACGAATATTGCCTGACCCCTTTGGTACTTTGCATTGGTGTCTCTGAACCCTGTGGGTCAGTTGCCAACTACTCCAGGAGGTGGCAGCCCTGGTTGGTCCCCTGTAGCGAAATCCAGATATCTGTACAAGGGTTAAAGGCTGGATACCAGGGGACAGCAAGGACAACACCTTTAGGTTTAGCCCTATGTCAAACTGGTTAGTTGGCACAGTGGGTCCACACCCACTGCCTGTTACATTGAGTAATTGTGCCCCTTTGTTATGGCCCTCAGTAACAGTGCCTCCTTTCTGCCTCACCAGTAATAACACTCCCTTTATTGACTCCAATCAGTGATAGGATCCCCTTTATGCCCCTCTCAGTCATAATGTCAGTATTATAGAAGTTATATTCTTGTACATAGGAGCAGTATTATAGTAGTTATATTCTTGTACATAGGAGCAGTATTATAGTAGTTATATTCTTGTACATAGGAGCAGTATTATAGTAGTTATATTCTTGTACATAGGAGCAGTATTATAGTAGTTATATTCTTGTACATAGGAGGCAGTATTATAGTAGTTATATTCTTGTACATAGGAGCAGTATTATAGTAGTTATATTCTTGCACATAGGAGTGGTATTATGGTAGTTATATTCTTGTACATAGGAGGCAGTATTATAGTAGTTATATTCTTGTACATAGGAGGCAGTATTATAGTAGTTATATTCTTGTACATAGGAGCAGTATTATAGTAGTTATATTCTTGCACATAGGAGCAGTATTATATTATGGTAGTTATATTCTTGTACATAGGAGCAGTATTATAGTAGTAGTTATATTCTTGTACATAGGAGCAGTATAATAGTAGTTATATTAGGAGCTTGTACATAGGAGCAGTATTATAGTAGTTATATTCTTGTACATAGGAGCAGTATTATAGTAGTTATATTCTTGTACATAGGAGCAGTATTATAGTAGTTATATTCTTGTACATAGGAGCAGTATTATAGTAGTTATATTCTTGTACATAGGAGCAGTATTATAGTAGTTATATTCTTGTACATAGGAGCAGTATTATAGTAGTTATATTCTTGTACATAGGAGCAGTATTATAGTAGTTATATTCTTGTACATAGGAGGCAGTATTATAGTAGTTATATTCTTGTACATAAGAGGCAGTATTAGGGACAGCTAAAAGAAGACATTTTCTAAATACATTGGTCAGTCATGAACTATAGACAGTTCAGCAGGTCTCTCACTGCACACAGGTTTCTATGGTAAATTGCAGACCAGAAAGACTGTTATCTCATTGGCTGAGAGCAGTGAAGAATGATGGGACTGAGCTCTGAGTAATTACCTGCAGTAAGCAAAAGGTCCAAGTGTTGTGAGAACTGAGAATCATGGATGTACCTGGAATTGTGTTAGAGATCACAATCTCCTGCTCTGTTAGAGTAAGTTAATATATGCTAATAACTGCTGGAGACCCACCCACAGCCTGAGGAAACAGAGTGAAAGCAAACTGCCAGCCATTGAATCAATGTGCTAAGAAACCCCCTTTAAGGCAACTAAGCAGTTTTAACCAGTATTATAGTAGTTATATTCTTGTACCTAAGAGGCAGTATTATAGTAGTTATATACTTGTACATTGGGGCAGTATTATAGTAGTTATATTCTTTGACAATTTTCTTTTTATTGAAAAAGAGATAAATCAACAGTGAAACAGTAGTCTCGCAAGACACATATAGGTATGGAAACATCTCCGTGCCTCTAAATTAGAGTCCTCAGGCACCTATACAAAAAAAAGTAAGATTCACAGTATACAGTACCAGACTGTTACTAAGCAGAATATGCTGAGAATACAATCCGTTCACTGTTGCATAATAGTAAATGTTTAAAACAGAAATGTAAATGGAAAGGGTAAGGGTAGGGAAGGAGTAATTGAACCTCTCAGGTGGCACCTCCAGTATGATAAAGTGCCTTAAGATCTAGGCAAGCACCTCTGATTAATCATGACTGTCATCCTCTTTCTGAACATCTTCCATGGACCCCACAACATTTCAAATTTTCATGTGCCCTCTCCTCCCAACTCGCCAACTCCTCCATTCTACATATCTGGTCCACCTTAATTTTCCACTGATCTATTGTTGGTGGATCGGTACTCAACCATCTGAAAGGAAATGAGCAGTCTAGCAGCTTGAATCAGATGTGTTGCTAGGTCTTTTTTGGAAGGGGTCCAAGACCTGAATCCAACCATAGGAGAACCAGTACTGGGAGTGAGGACTACTGGTTTGGCAACTACTTGTTCACAATAGTTATTACAGCAGACCAATAAGGTTGTATTTTTGTGCAGAACCAGAAGATGTGACTCAGAGAACCCTCCTCCATCCCACAACGCCAACATTTGCTATCGGCCTGTAAGCCTCTAGAGTGCAATAATTTCGGGGTTTTGTACCACTGAGTCATCACCTTGTAGGAATGTTCTTGTACTCTCACACATTTAGAAAACCCATGCGAATTGTTGTGTATCTTAAGTACCTCAATCTCAGAAAAGGTGATATCTAATTCCTTCCCCCACATCTGCAAATAGTGAGGAGCCTGCCCATTCTCAGTGGTGATCAAGGAGTTGTATAGTAGCGAGATGACCTTTGGGGGAATTTTATCTCCGCATATTAATTTCTCAAACCAGGATATGGTCTGGGTGTTGTGTGTACCATCCCTGAGTGCTTTACACGCAGCCTGTAGGTCAGACAACTCCAGAAAGTTCCCTTTGGCCAGTAAGGCTATAGGGTTATCACAAAAACTCTCAGAGGAAGGGAGAGCCTCCAAGAAATCTCCCAGGGTCCTGTCTTTCAGTCTAGACCAGATCCCAGACACCTCTATTACTCTATCCCTAACCAAGAATGGTATAAGTGTTGCCGGCATTTGCAGGGGTCTCTCACTTAGAAGTAGATGACCCTTATTCAATTGTTTAAGGACTGATAACGTACCCTTGATGAGAGGGTTATCTACCATAGACGGGTACATATGCGGGTTGACCCCCCATAGACCAGCCATTAGACCAGGCATAATGAGTCTTAATTCTCCCTTGGTTCCGTGATTCCCGAAGCCTAGGAACCAAAGTCTGGAGCCACCTTTTCAGGTGTATAGCTTTATAGTAAGTTTTCTAAGTCTGGAAACCTAAGCCCCCCTGCTCTTTCCTCCTAACAAGCCTCTCATATGAGATCCTGGATTTTTTACCTGGACCATAAAAATGTAGATAACAGCTGCCTGACTTTGGTGAAGTAGGAAGCAGGTAAGTAGATCGGTAACATTTGTAAAGTGTAGAGGAATTTGGGCGATTATAAAGGTTTTAATGAGGTTCTTCCTCCCCATCCATGAGACAAATGGGATCCTGAGAGACTCCAGCTGAGACTGGACAGACTTTAACAGTGGAGTATAGTTTCAGTGTGTACAGATGTTCTAGGTTGGCAGGGATCTTAACCCCCAGATAAGTGACATGAGACGTCTGCCAGGAGAAGGGAGTAGAGGCTTGTAAGCTTCTGATCAGTGTGGGGGGAGCAGATATGTTCATTGCCTCTGTTTTAGAATGGTTAGCTTTGAAATTAGATAGTTGGCCATAGTGGTGAAACAGATCGAGCAAATGGGGGAAAGCTTTCTCAGGGTTCGTAACCATGATCAGGAGATCATCCGCAAAAGCAACGTTAATATAGGTAGGTCCCTCTGGCTGATACGCTCAATACCCTGCAATATTGGGATGTTCCCTAATGGCTTGGAGAAGAGTCTCCATGACAAAAATAAAGAGGGTTGGGGAAAGGGGGCATCCCTGCCTAGTACCGTTGGTTATCTCAAATGATGGTGATAGAGTACCATTAACCCGAACCCTTGCACTAGGTGCAGAGTAAAGGGACATGATAGCCTTGATAAAAGCCACAGGTATACCAAACTGCTCCAGCGTCCTCTGTAAGAAGAGCCAGCTGA